>JARJLU010009759.1:0-90214 GCA_030272975.1 Sparidentex hasta
AGACAGTCAGACAGACAGTCAGACAGACAGACAGACAGACAGACAGACAGTCAGACAGACAGTCAGACAGACAGACAGACAGACAGACAGACAGACAGACAGACAGACAGTCAGACAGACAGTCAGACAGACAGACAGACAGACAGACAAACAGACAGACAGACAGTCAGACAGACAGTCAGACAGTCAGACAGACAGACAGACAGACAGACAGACAGTCAGACAGTCAGACAGACAGACAGTCAGACAGACAGACAGACAGACAGACAAACAGACAGACAGTCAGACAGTCAGACAGGCAGACAGGCAGACAGACAGTCAGACAGACAGACAGACAGACAGTCAGACAGTCAGACAGTCAGACAGACAGACAGTCAGACAGACAGACAGACAAACAGACAGACAGTCAGACAGTCAGACAGACAGACAGGCAGACAGACAGACAGTCAGACAGACAGACAGACAGTCAGACAGACAGTCAGACAGACAGTCAGACAGACAGACAGACAGACAGACAGACAGTCAGACAGACAGTCAGACAGACAGACAGACAGACAGACAGACAGACAGACAGACAGACAGTCAGACAGACAGTCAGACAGACAGACAGACAGACAGACAAACAGACAGACAGACAGTCAGACAGACAGTCAGACAGTCAGACAGACAGACAGACAGACAGACAGACAGTCAGACAGTCAGACAGACAGACAGTCAGACAGACAGACAGACAGACAGACAAACAGACAGACAGTCAGACAGTCAGACAGGCAGACAGGCAGACAGACAGTCAGACAGACAGACAGACAGACAGTCAGACAGTCAGACAGTCAGACAGACAGACAGTCAGACAGACAGACAGACAAACAGACAGACAGTCAGACAGTCAGACAGACAGACAGGCAGACAGACAGACAGTCAGACAGACAGACAGACAGTCAGACAGACAGTCAGACAGACAGTCAGACAGACAGACAGACAGACAGACAGACAGTCAGACAGACAGTCAGACAGACAGACAGACAGACAGACAGACAGACAGTCAGACAGACAGTCAGACAGTCAGACAGACAGACAGGCAGACAGGCAGACAGACAGACAGACAGACAGACAGTCAGACAGACAGACAGACAGTCAGACAGACAGTCAGACAGACAGTTGATGCTTTTTTTGTTTTTTAATGTGTCATCGGGGATCTGAACGTAAACACGACCAAATGTTAGCGGACAGCTGCCGACGCTTCTGACTCAAGAACAGGCTGTAAAAAACTCGCCCGGTTTCCATGGCGACTGCTTCCCCCCCAAAGCCTGTTGAGACTAATTCAAATGCCCTCCTAATGCTCACCGGCGCCGTGCCAAGACAAAGAAGAACTTGCCCCTGACACCAGAGAGGATATTAACCTCCTACACTCTTGCTCCCGCCCGTATTTAGGTATTTGTGATTTTTTTTTTTTTTTCCCCGTAAAAACAAGGAGGCAACGGCTGAATAACTCTCCTGCGTGGAGAATCTGCAGTGTTATTAAAGAAGCTGGTTTTGTAAGCTTAGTTAAGAGCTCCACGCAGAGTTTATGAGGTGTTTCTCCTCTAAATAGCACAGCAGGATTTTTGGATGCAGTATTTATATGCAGAGGAGAAAACAGAAACAGAGCTGGATGTAATGTAACATTCAAGTGCTGTTTTTTGATGCTGGATTTGCTCTCACACACACAACTACACCATCATTTTCCACCTACATACACAACCCACATTTCAGAGCCATTGTTTTTGAGTTGTTGAGATTCAGGGAAACACAGGAAATCACCACTGATGAGTTAGAGTGTCCACCTCCTCGTCCAAACTGTTGTTTGTTCCTACACTGGAATGTTTGAGCTTCACTGTGGAGAATGTATTTGCAATTTGACATTTTTGTTATATTCATTACTCAAAGTGTACATTTTCTCTGTGCACGTTAAAAATCTGATCTTGAGAGGCGTGCAGATGTGCATAAAATGTGCATATTTGAGAGGGAATTTCATGTGGAAATGATGTAAGATTGTTTATCTCGTATGCTTTAATACCTGTGTGCTGGGGGCCAGTAATGTGAATTATCCAATCCAATGTATTTTTAGTAAGACGTGCTGCCATATTCACCTCTGTGCATCCCCAACACGTCACAGCTTCCTGTGTTGGAATTCGACACCCTCCACTTCCCCTCCTGAAACCTTTCAGTGTCATTCATCCTGCAGCACAATGTGAGATCATCCAGCGGAGTTACAGAACATTAAGACATTATAGCGACTGGACCTGTCACACAAAGGATTTGAAGGATTAGCTATTCATATCATGTGGGAGTCGGGTCTACCTTCCTTCCATATAAGCAGGCAGCCCACGTACTGTAACCTAATTACACAGGAAGCTGTAACTCGGAGCAACTAACCATGAAACACATCTCCCCCGGAGCGGCCATATTATCTCTGTTCAGCAACCTCGTACAAATAAGAGAGGAGTTCTGTGGATCACCTGCGTCTGCACTTCTGTCAGGAGTGTGTTTATTTCAGTGTGAACAAGTGCGTGGATGTGTTGTGCGCCTGATATTCTCCGGCCTGCTGTGGCAGCGCTACACTTCAGTATGCTGAGTGGAGCCTCATCTGTCTGTTTTCCTGCAGCTCCCACCTGAGGCTCTCACTTCCCTCCCCAGACAACACAATGGCCAGAAACACCTCAACCTCGTCGGGTTTATTCAGCACACAGCTCCCCGGAGGACCTGACGGGCATATCAGCAGGACTTCCAGAAGTGGAGCACAGCTAAATATATTTACTCGAGTACTGTCAGTCAACAATCCCTCCGCTACGGTTATCTGATGGTTGGAGTTTCTTGTTGACACAGATTTAACATTCAATATCAATTTCCTTTCTTTTCCTTCTTTCTCCCTATTTTCTTTCCATATCTCTCTTTTCAATCCTCTTTTTTTCCATCCTCATTCTGTCTGTCTTTCCTCCTTTCCTCCCTTCCTTTTTTCCATCCGGGGGCGAACACACACCATCACACCGTTCCCTACAGCAGCTGCTAAAAATACTAAAAAAAAAAGAAAAAACCCTGTTTGTTGGTTGCAGCTCCTGTAGAAACATGGTGGTGAAATACAGCAGACTGTTAAAGAGGACCGCCTCCTCTTATGTATAAAAGGCTCATTCTAAATTTAAAAAACCTGCAACACTTCTTAGTTTCAGGTGATTATAAACTAATGAAAACATAATTATGGGTATAATAGTTCCATGTCTATCAATAGATCCCCAGTTAATCCTACTTATCAGACCTTTAAGACTTAAGTTCAAGCTGTATCCATCAGTTTAACATCTTGTCATCACTGCTCAGTGACTTTTCCTCCTGATCCATCCAGATTTCAGCATCTAAAACACTCAAAGAGGATCCATAGTGAGACAGATAAATGGTTCTTACTCATCCACTCACCTACCAGCTGTGGCATTCAGCTAAAAAATATGTGTGTATGTGTGTATGGTTACATGTGTGTGTGATCTGCTAAAGGTCACAACACTGAGAGAAACAGCGGTGCAGCTAACATCCCTCCCACTGACCTCCCAGCACAACAAATATGAATGTCACTCCTTTGTTTGTTTGCTTCGTCCTCGCTGCTCTTTTCGCTGCATCTTAATGTGACATCACCGGCGTCCCTGGGGGATGCTGGGATTTTCTGCATGCATTTGCGTGGGTTTTTTTTCTTGTACTGAAAACAGCTCGCTGCTCTCGCTGTGCGTGGGGATTAACAGCAGTTGTGTTGTTCTCTGTGGGTTTGCTCTGTCACAGAGGGGAGAAACAGGCGGCCGGCTGTGAGGAGAGGAGGTGGAGGTGAGCAGAGATCAAGTGGCTGCGCGGGATGTCAGTATCGATGTAAATGTGCCTCTAAATGTGATGATTTAAATGTTTTGGAGAATTTGTCTCGTTGAACTAAGCCTCCTCAGTTTAGGATGTTTCATTACCTCAGGTAAATAATGGATTATCACAAACTAATGCAGGATCTATAACTCATGATGCTACTTGGTATGATAATTTAAAAAATAAAAATAAAGAGAAAGTTTGATTGTGTAATTATATTTGGTGTTGAGTCACTGATTCATGTTTAACTTGGCGGATTTGCTTCAGCATATTTACTGTTTCCTTTAAAGACAGGTAGCTATGGATAACAGATGTTGATTGGGGGTTTTACAGCAGTCAGTGGTGCCGAACGGTCGTTACACTCCCTGCTGTGGAGCTAGCAGTGTGTTGACTCAGCCCAGACCAGCAGCTAGACTTCAACATGGATGGATTGATATGGAACAACGCAGCCTCAGAAGATGGAGGGCAGCTTGATGACAGGACGCACAGTAACAAGGTAGTTTTCTTGATGGGTTTGGCTCCTGGCACATCTTAGCTGAGGGAAACAGGGTCGCTAACTTAGCTGCACAGCTAACTGAGCTAACTACATCAAGGCAGCAACATTTTGTACCAAAGCAACCAGCATCTGTCCATCAGGGAAATCACCTCGGTACTGTAACCTTCGCTCTTGAAGGCTCTGGTCCAGAGATGTTCACTGGGAGGCTGCTAGTTAGCAAGATTTAGCAGTCGCTTTAGCAGCTAGTAAAGCTATCCATCCACAGCTGAGGCAGGACAGCCAGAACTCATCAGAGGGAAACATCTTTTTTCTTCTCAGACCTCAGGGGATCTCTAAACATTAACAACCATTAACAGAAACACAGAAACAGAAAATCTGCACTGACTGATTTTCTACCGGGTGAGAAAGATCTCACAGGCTGAAATATCTGACTAAATACAGACACAACCAGTCAGCACAGGAAAACATTTTCCTCCAACAGGTTTATGTGAGTCCTGTATTCACTCTCCATTTAACTAATAATGAATTAAGACTAAGAGGCCACAGTCATTCTTTAATGCATATATCAGCGTGCTAAAGTGCTCTCAATGACAATAATAACATGCTGATGCTGAGCAGGTATAATCTTTATTACTGTCATTATTAGATTATAAGAATTGTTCATAAAACACATTATGAATTTAGTGCTTCTGTGACATTTATAAAATACAATCTTGGTACTAATCCATGATTTCCTTTCTATTTAATTCGGCCTATAATTATCATCATATTTGTCAGTGTGGGAGAAAAAAGACACACACACATATGAATCATTTAGATCTTGAACCTGTCATTAAATAAATATTCAGTGAACTGACGCAATGTGTTGAGTGTTTGTCAGGATGTTAACTGGATATTATTATTCAGAGTGACACGTAGTGAAAGCCTGGCATTTATCAAGTTCTTGTAGTGCAGAGAGCAGCACAGAAGCAAAGGATTATGGGTATCTGGAGCGTGTAGCTCATGTGTGGCACAGCTTCACTGCAACCAGTGAAGCATTAAAACAAAATAAGCCTCCATGTAGATTTTGTATGCATGCGCAGGTTCTTGTATAGTGAAAAGAAACGTCTGACAAATTGCAGGAAGACACAAAGGAAAATCGGAAGCACGCAGGAACATTAACTGTCTCACCTGAGTGAACCTCAGAGAGCATGAGAGCAGAGCATGAACACGTCCCGCTGTTTGTGGCTCTTATGTGGATGAATCATCTCAGTCAGGGAGAATCAATGGAGCAGAGGAAATATAAACACACCACAGAGTGTGGAGCATCGTTTCACTTATTCCACCATGTTCATTAGCTCCTCGAGTCCTCCGTCTATGTCCTAAATCTCACTTTCCCTGCTTTTGCCTGACTTTTTCCCCCAGGGAGCTGTCTGCACATCTCAAAAACTGTTACTTGTTTCTTTTTCTACGCTCACTCAGATTTTTTTTTTCCGCTTTTCTTTCTGTTTCTCCTGCCGTCCCTGCGTCTGTCTACATGTGGATGGATCTCACACAGAAGGAAGAGAGAAAGACCACTGGAGCAGAATGAATCTCTTCTTCCTGCCCTCCGTCCCCGCTGGCGCTGTCTGCACATGCTCAGATGTGACATCGCTTCACAGATGCCATGCAGGGCCAATTACATAACAAACACACACACACACACACACACACACACACACACACACACACACACGTCAACGGGCAAGTTGATTCATGATAAAGCTCAAAGGTTACGGCTGAAATAAGGAGGTGTTATGTAATTATAAGTATATGTCACCATAAATTACTTATGTTGTATAAAGGCTACATTTTTAATTAAAAATCCTAAGTATTAACTATTGTTTATTCAAATTATTTATGCATTAGAAACTAGCTGGTGAACACAGTGGAGCATTTAGCAGCTGAAGAGCCGGATTCTTCCCTCAGGAGTTGGTTTAAAAAAAAATATATATATATATATAAACATAAACATATGATGAATGCATGAATATGTAACTGTACATGTCTGATAAATGTTTAGCTGGCACATGCTATAACAACAGCACATGTAGGGAAGAGTCAGAAAGTCAGAAAACTTGACTCAGTAATATCGGTGACACATTCTCAAAACAGTAGCTAAAAGAAGCCACTATAAGCGACTGCTCACCCTCGACCGAGTACTGCTGCAGCAGCAAACCCACATTACCATGAAACATATCTGACATCTGACTTGGAGCGACACTCGCACGTAAGCGGCTCCATGTTCTTCGTTCTGCTCTTTCCTACTGAGCCTCTCTACCGAGACACAACCTTGTTTACTGTGATCAGCGTCTCTTTGCAGCAGGAAACTGATCCGCTCCATAAGAAAATGAAAACAGCGAGCTATGACTATTTAATATTTATAGAGTAACATTACCATATGTGATAACACAAAATGTAAGAAGATAAAAAGAGTGAAAGACGTGTTTGCTAAGGTATGAGGATACAAAACAAAGGAGCATGACGGCAGGTGGATTTTGGCAGATTTCAGAGTGTCTGCAGTGTTTTTATCGCTGTAGCAGAAATAAAGAAGGAAGCTCAGATGAGTCTGAGGCCGCCGCGTGTCGATAACACAAATGAATGACATGAGGCTTTTCCTGTCTGGAAAATGAGACGCTGACGGAAGTCAACTGCAATTCTGGATGAAGTCACTTCATTTGAATTTCAAAGATTTTAACGACAGTCATTACTGCAGATGGCAAAAGACGGACTTCTGTGTATTCTGACCTACCGGATCTGCTCGTATGTGGTGGCATTTTCCCATTTCTACCTTGGACATTTGCATAAAAGCAGCTTTTAACTAATCAAGATCGCTTCACTTTAAAAGGCCAGCGCTGTGTGAAGAACACAGAGGAGCTGCGGAGCGTCTCTTCACAGAACGCAGCATCTTTTCAAGTATTAATGGGAGATGCCGGCCAGGTTTGTGATATGTGTCCGCCGTGATTATGCGTGATCACAGCGAGCGCACCCTCTGAAAAGTGCCCCCCCTGTTATGCACCAGTTTCAACCACGGTTGCCATGGAGACACTTTTAGTGTATCAGGCTGCGTCGTTTAAATGTGCTGCTGGATGTGAAATGGCTTTATGGCCGGGAACATTATATATTTGAAGTGCTTTTAGCAGGAAATGAAACCCAAATGTTGTACTACCTGTTCAGAATTGGAACAAGAATCTGTACAGCCACCACGTGATGGAGGTGCTTTATATAACTGAGATGATCTGGATTCAGACTCAGGCGGAGCAGAAATGTTAAATCTTACATGAAGCTCCTCGCATGAATGTCTCAGTACAAACAGACTAAATGTATATCCTATGAGCGTAACAGCAGAGAGGATACACACGATGAAGGATTTATTTCTAAGTTCACTCTTCACAGGCCTAATTGGTTTCTTACATAACCAGTTTCTATAACCAGTGTTTGAACTGGGCCAGTGCTCACTAGTTCAGAGTCGTAGCACGTGAGATGCTCTCCCACATGAGAACACATTCTCCTTGTTGAGTCCTGCTACATCCTAGTGAACACTGGAACAAATCTCTGGCTAAAAAACTACAAAGCTGCACTAATCAATCTTTCTTGATTAAAGCTACCTACAAGGAACTTTCATTTTTGGTAGATTCTGGCGGCCCGTATGGACCGAGCAGCTTCTTTCTTCAGGCTGCGAGACTCGCCGATTCAGCCTCGGCCCTCCACCGTGAAGAGAGTTTTCATCTTCTAACTCATTCGACCCGGATGGTCTTAATTGCTTATGTAGGTTCATATTGAAGCATCAGTATTAAACTGAGACTTTGTCATAAGCAGCTGAAAGTACCTACAGATTTTGCTCTATGGCGCAATTTATCTTCTTTCAGCACTGTGTTTTTGTGTTTATACAGCCTACAAATTGACTGTTTCACTTCCCTTACTGTGCTCTCATCAAATTCAATTCAAGCCTCGGCTGGCAGCTGTCTTCAGTGAAAAAGCTTTGATAAATCTGCTGTATGCTACCTGCTCAGCACCAAACACCAGACCGACAAAGTAAAAGACCGGCTGGCGAACACGGTGAGGTATTTAGCAGCAAGTTTTCTCTCAATAAAAACAGATATACAGGGAGTAAATATTGGACTTTCGGCCAGGTGACCAACAGGACAGCCAAACAAAAACATAAAAAGAACCTAAAATGTCTTTTTCTTCCCTGAAAGAAAAAAAAACCCCAGAAAAATCCAACGGCACACTTCAGTTGCTGTTTACAGCCTGTAGGTAGAGCAAGCAGTGATCACACGCAGCTCCCTCCCCCCTCCACACTATCAAGATGACATTTAATTTGCCGTCATTGCCTGAAAAACATTCCCCCACAAAATGTTAAGTTCTTATTTTGAGTTGCAATCTCTCCCCATGTAGATGAATGTTAATGACACATGATGTCTTGAGGGCAATCAATGACATATTTTTCAAAAGTTTTTGCTGAAGCCCAGACACAAAAATAGATTTGTGGACACAGACAGCATCACAAAAAGTGTGTGTATGTTTATATGTATATGTTCTGTAGATTAAGTAAAGACACTGTGTAATACTTCAACTGGAACCTGTAAGTCTGAACTGCGAATCAACATGTACTTTCACACAGAAAGAGATTTACAGTACAACAGTCACACCCAGATAATGTTAAGTTACATACTGACAGCTGGTATTTACTCGTCCTACTAAAAAATTGAAATTGTAAATTGAAATTGAGAGTGTGTGTGTGTGTGTGTGTGTGTGTGTGTGTGTGTGTGTGTGTGTGTGTGTGTGTGTGTGTGTGTGTGTGTGTGTATCTGGAGGATGTTAGTCCGGCTCTGGCCATGTGGGACTCGACTGGCTGTGATCTGGGAACGCTGATCCAGGCCGCGGTGACTGATGTTCTAAATATTGGATGAGCTCATCTGTGACCGAGAAGAGGCGAGAGAAACGGCCAGAACTAGAAAGTGGAGCAAATCCTGTCACACAGCGTGCAAACACTCACACGTCCACCCACACACAAAATACATGGATGCTGTCTTTTCTCATCTCATACCAAGAGAATTTATATACATATAAATGTGCACACAGAAACACATTCACACGCTCACATGATCACCAGTGAAGGCACCTGACACCACACACACACACACACACACACACACACACACACACACACACAAAAACACAGTCTGAGGTATGAGTATATTTCCCATCACAACATAAAAAACAAACTCCTCCAGCTGCGCCGGCTTCACGTGTGGCGTCTGCCTGCTCACGTGCAAATTATGATGGAGAGAGCGGGCGAGCGAGAGAGAGAGAGAGAGAGAGAGAGAGAGAGAGAGAGAGAGAGAGAGAGAGAGAGAGAGAGAGAGAGAGAGAGAGAGAGAGAGAGATGAGAGGGAGATTTTTTCACTCACTCAGACCTTGATGGTTCAAAGACTTCCATAGGGCTGAATTAACCTGTGATGAATGACAGCACTGATTCTGTGAGTTGCGTTGCCATGGAGACGCTCTGAGGGAGCTACTGGCGCATATGGCGGCTTATCAGCTGAGCGAGTGGGCGGTCGGTGGCGCTGACCTCACAGGTCAACCGCCACGCAGATGTAACATCAGCTACGACAAAAGGACAGAAATATTCCATGTTGCCGTGTGTGACAAATACATCAGGTTCAGTTACCAGATGTGGAGTTTAAAAGCTCGTCGCTCATCCATCAGGGATTTTACACAGTTAGACGTGAGGAAAGTGGGATTTCACATAACTTCCAACTATTTTGGAGACATTAGATTTGACCTACTTAAGATCTGTTTTAATATACTTTATATATTTCATGCATCTGTACCTCAGCTTTGGGGGGACTGATGCAGTTGTGCATTTACTGGATTCTTGGGATGTTCATCAAATGGATGAGTGAGTTAACCCCAGCTGTCATCACAAGGCCATATATGGGCTTATGGGCATGGAATCCATTTTTAAACATTTTGTCCTGACAAACTGTTGGACAGTGATGTTGCTGAAGAAAATATAATATTCAGTAGAAACCCTCTTCTAAAGTCTATTATACGACAGCTGAGTTTCATGTCACTGTGGTGCTCAAATCAGCGTTCCAAACAAAATCCCATCTCATGAGCAACAGGGCAGAAAAATTACAGAGTGAGCAGATGCATAGTTTCCACATGGGATGGGAGACAAAATCCCACCTTTGTCTTCTCCATTTTTACAGCTCCAGTTTGATTTAGGGCCCAGACACACCCAACAGACATCACAGATGAAGCAGGATGTAAAAAGCTGAACAGCCGTTATCACAGACGCTCCTCAAACCTGTTTTATTCAGGGAGGATTCACTGAGCGCAGCGCTCCTTTCTCCAGGAACGCCCTGATCACTCTCACACAGTAACACATTCACACCTGGAAGCAGCTCGACGGCCAGCAGATCAGGTACTACGCTCACTGTACTGGAGCAGTCGGGGTTAAGACCTTTGCTCAAGGGCACCTCAGTGGTGGTAATGAGGGAGGGGCAGTGATGCCTTTCACTTTACCCACCCAGATGTATCCTGCTGGTCCAGGGATTTGAACCAGTGACAAGCTCACGTCCCTAATCATTAGGCCACCATCAACACGCCACATCATGGATTAAACATCCTCAGTCGCCCAGAACGCTGCTGATGGTAGCAGATGAGTGCCGACGGTGCCGAACACAACACAACAATAACAACAACAGACCCACTTAAATATCTTCTTCCTGCACAGCAGCCAAAGTCAAAATGAATAAAGTTCTGAGTTAATAAAAATGTTGAGAAACTCATTCAAGTCACCCTCAGTTATCAGTGTGCATTTAAGTTAAATGGTGCTGAAAGAGATTTGCTCCTGGTTAGGGTAGTAATATTTAATTGATATACATGTAAATACAGTGAATGCAGCAACTAGCATAAAGATATTTCTTTAGTAGAAGAATCTTTGTCTTCATGATGTAAATGAGCAGCGTCAGAGTGGCATCGCTCCACATTATAAATTAAAGTCCTTCTGGTGAGTTGTGACATTTCTACAGATCTACAGAAAAGACAGAAGGTTAGTAAATTGGCCATGAATCAACTTAGAAGTGCCTAAAGCAGTTTGACATATGGATGTTAATGTGAGCTGATGTGTGGTTGAAGCTCTCGCGGCTCAGCTGATGTTTGGTGAAAATGCCTCCATGTTGTTGCCTGAATGAAGAGCTCCAGATCTTTTTTTTTTCTTTTTTTGGAGTCCATACCAGTTCACTCTTATCCCTCCACCGACACTATTCCATCTTCTTCTCCACCCTCGTCTCTTTTTCTCTCTCTTCATCGGGCCACACTTGGAGTCTGAGCCAGTCGCCCCATTTCTCAGCCAGCCTTCCATAGCCAGCGATGAATCCGTCTAAATCACAAGCTTAACAGTGTGCTGTGATACTGCAGGGACTGGGAGGGTCTCACAGGCACAGTTCATAGAGACATGGAGACGGATAGACATATAGAGAGGTTTAGAAAGAGAGAAACAGAGAATATATAGAGAGAGGGGAGAAAGTTTATAATGTCAAAACCCAAAGAGGAGGAGAGTTTAAAAAAGAAGTCAGTATTGTGGCGTATTGATTGAATCAGTTAATGCTTTGCAGCCAGTCAGCCGGTCAGAGCAAGACTCCACTCATGTGTTGACTCTCCCGTCCTCGAGGCCAGTGATCAGCCTCGCTTGTGCAAACAGACCAAGCAGAGCAAAGATGATAACTGGACGTCTCTCTAACAGCGCATCGCTCCAGAGCAAATCAATTTGTCATTAATGCCTCAACTGAGAGGCTAAAAAGGAAGCATGAAAATGAAATTATTCCCTTAGTACCCTCGTGATTACATGGACAGGCAACGTAATAAAAGAAATATTAGCTCACATGAATTCATCTGGACAGCAAATTGTTTTATTGTTGGGGGATACTTTCTAATTCATACTATAAAATGGACATTGGTGTGATGCTGCACATCCACTTCTAAGATGGTCTGCCTGTCAGTGTGGCTTGAGTGTGGAGAGCGAGGGATGGATCTGAATTTCTTCTCGGTGATGACCCAAGAGTATTATAACCACTGCGTAGCGTTTGTTCCAGCTTTTTCTCTTTTATCTCTTCCTCCACTAGCACATTTGTGAGGACATATATATAATGCACGAGCACAAGGTTACACAACAAACACTCCTGCCAACATTTTCTCATGAATCTTGCTGATTGATAGTTGGTGAGGCGCCAAGAAAGGCAGCACTGCAGCAGCAAACGTCAGGGAGAGGAAGACTGCAGCTAACAAACATGGATGTAAACACAGCCACGTTACAGTGTCTTTAAAACCATTTATTAACTGTTTATACACTACATATACAGCTCAGTGAATGGGTGTGCCTCCAGGATATCTTTGTGACAAAATATGGATGAAAATACTTTAATACTTTTGCTGAAATAGCCTCATTTCTTCTTCAGCTCAGTGCCCAGTTTGTGTTCGCGGTGGGAGCTCTCCATAGTGCTGAAACACCAACACAGACGCTTAACTGTGAGAATGCACTCGCTCAAATTCCTTCCTATTCCTCTACTTCAGCTGCCTCGGAGGACAAAATACCCATTACGCTTGCCATGTATTTTGTAAACAACATAACAATCTCTCCGATGAAACACAACCTCCACTGTGAAATTCTCTGCCCTCATCAGGAGATGCAGGGACAGAGATGCAGACGTGGGGACCGAACAGCAGCACAGAGGAAATCTGAACAGGTGACTGATGTCACACTGCATCATCCATCCCATTAGTCAGGCCTACAACAAGACAAGATGGAGGTGGCAGGTTGGTAAACCTTGCTCAAGGGCTGCAGAGCGCCTATATCAGCAATCAGAGCCGTAGAACGCCTGAAACTCTCTGACCGTGCTGGACTATCAGAAACACCAACGGGAGGATTAGGACATAAAACAATATCAAACAGTGATAAAACTCAGACTTTAGCAGTGCATCATCATCAGGGATTCATCTCACAGGGTTTTACTGCTGCTTCTGGTACATAAAAGGCAAGCTTGAATTTTGTAAAACAAAGATCACATCCACAATTTGCCAAATATGTACCGTTTCAAAATGACTGGGTAGTTCAGGGGAAATAAGGTATTCTACGCAAGGGCTGCATTCTAAAACCTCATAGAGATGCATGTTAAAGTTGCAATCTCAAAGATTTCAACTGGTAGTAATGGTGAATGTGACTTTAAACTACAGGCCAAAGAAGTCATGGTGAGCAAAACAAGCTATGCACAGCGACAGTGACAGGAGTTGGTTACGTCGCTGGGAAGTTGCCTGGAGCTCTTCATCGTCCAGCTCCCTGTATCTGCTCCTGACCGACTCATTACTTCCACAGACTGTACACAACTTCTCCCTGCAAGATTCAAACTGATCTACTGTCAGCAAACACTGAAAATAACCAGTGCATTGTTGTTGTTTTTTAAACGCATTTGTGATGAACGATAGCGGTTAGTGTTACAGAAAGAGGCTACCAAGCCAGTGACTGCAGTTTGAGACGGCGTTATAATATCTGCAAACGTGACACCACTGGATATTTTTTAGAAGGTATGAGGGCAAAAACAAAACGGGAATTTTAAGGCAACATGTGATCTTTTCCTGATCTGTTCCAGGTGTTTTTTTATAACCAGACTAATCAAGCAGCATCGTCACAACATAAAACAGAAAACAGAAAAAAATAAACCGTCTGTAAAAATCAACTTTCTGGGAAATCGTGATTAGCATTTTCCGCTAACATCCAAGAACCATTTCTGATCTCCAGTATATGACACATATTGTCTGTCTACACAAACACAATATAGAACTACGCAGTAGCACAAGAAATATTGATCCCCGATCAGGTTTAAATGGAGACGTTCAATAATGCTCAGCAGTTTAGAGACGCTGAGTGGCAGATGCATGGTGCTGAACTGCTCTGTTGTACAAGCTCGTCGATTCATTGATAGCGTCTTTGTGTTCCATCAAGCCATTAAAGCATCAGAGTGGAGTGTCTGATTGTGCTCGTGTGTGTGCGTGTGTGTGTGTGTGTGTGTGTGTGTGTGATCCTTCGCTGGATAATGATGATGTCTATTTCCTTTTTTCATTCGTCCGAGGTCGACAGGAACTCACCGAAATCACAACAGCTGGAAAACAATTTGAACTGAGGTGGGAGGGAAGAGTAGGAGTCTGTTTATTTCCCTCAACAAAAATAGTTTTTATACCATCGGAAGCTATTATTGTTCTGAATTCTTATAGACACACACACACACACACACACACACAAACAAGATCTCTCAGAGTGCAGAAGCTATTAGCAATCAGAGGCACGTCTGCAGCAACCTCACTAAAGACACTCTGGGCCTTTCAATACGCGAATGATTATGTTCTGAACAAGCTGTTCTCCAGAAACTGAAAACAACTGCAGAAGGAAAAGAAATCAGAAATCCTGCTGCTGGATAATCACAATTCAAGAACCAACACAGCACTTTCATCTTTCCATATCAGCGTGAGTGTTGAGGAGTTGTTTCTAACAGGAAGAGTAGATCAGAGCAGAAAGCGTGTAGAGGTTGTCCGATCACTGTCGGTGGCATTAATCCAACGTATAACGGTACAGCTTTGTGTCCTGCACTTCTCCAGCTTGCCAACAGCTCATCATTTATTCTGCAAGCTTCTCTTTCAGCCAAAACATCAGCATCTACTGCACGTACTTTGGAAACGATGCCACCTCTCAAGTAAGTTTCTCTCTTCCTCTGTCTGGTCCCTTCTCTGTGCTTTGACTGTAACCTAGATTTTTCTCTGTATGAAGAGCAAAAACACCAAAGATGCTTCATCTCCAGCTCTGTACAGCTAGTCCTGACTTCTGTCCCTCCAACCCAGCAGCCACTCCCCAACTTTACCTGCTGCTCCAGCTCCTTTCCTGAGTCCTGGTAATTTAGCGAGAAACCGAAGAGAGGGAAGTCCTTTGGGCTTTCAAACATACCATGTCCTGCTTCCCCGCCTGTTTCTGTGTCCGTATAATTAGAATGAGCCTCTGCATATGTAGCCAGGAGCCCAGTGAGAAATGTGAAATGGATAACCTGGGGCTTGGGAAACCAGCCAGCGCTGCCAGTAAAGTCTCCCCCTCCACCACCACTGATATCAGGCCCTGCCCTGTGGGCTGTGATGTCATCCTTATACCCACTCACACAGCGGTCATCACTGCTGGCACCACAGAACGATCCGAGCTGCAGGTCCAGAACCTTCCTCTCTCTTCTGCCTGCGCTCTCTCACCGTGTCCTTTTTAAATCATTCTTACTTTCAGATTCCAATAGATGAGTTACGTTTTCCTGATCTATCCTTTCATTTTCATGCTCACACGTCCCTCATCAACAAACTGACGACATCTCTGTGCAACTGATCCCGTCAACACAAACAAGATATACCGACAGACAGATAACTGCTTTATTTCATTGTATTTGTTTGTTTACATGGACAGATGAAATTCTGCAGATATTAACCAGGGTAGCACAGATAATCTAAACATTATCTAAATGACATTATGGCCAATTCAAAATAAATATCACAGAGGCTGTAGAGCTGCAGAGACAACTGCAAGATACTTTTTTACTTATCGTGCCGCACAAATGTTAACGTTAGAAAACAAGGAGATACGTGAGAGTTCTGCTCAAAAAGGGAGTTGTGACAAATAGATTTTCTGTCGATCAACTAATAAATGAATCAGTTGATGATTTCTGCTCGATGCTTGTGCGCAAACTATTTCTAGAAAGCACAACTCACCAGAATTTAACATTAAACTAGAAAAAGTCCCAAAGAAAAGCTCCTTCATCTCCCACGACTGCGCACCAGTTCACTCCTTACAAAACTGTTTAATCATCATTTTTTAATCTTTTAAAAGTCTCTGTCACTCATGTGGAGATCACATTCAAACATACCAAATATTTGAGTTTGAATTTTGAGGGAAATTTGTATAAAATGATGCAGAAAACATCTGAAGTACTTTGATTTGATGGAGCCACAGACAAACTGTTGTTTTGAGCTCATATATTAATCATATTAAAGGTCACACGGCTTCAGTAAAGTGCCAAAGTCGTGAATTCAGCGCAAAATTGTGACAATAGCTGATGATTCCTTTTTCTTTTTCAGAGAAAGTGTACAGTGTGTATTTATAAGCACAACATGTAGGTGCACGTCTATTGGAAACACCAGAACCAAAGACAAACTAACACCTCCACACAAACTGATTCCAGAAGACCACAAGTTAATCACGACCAGATCGCCCTCATCTCAAAGTAAAGAATGTAAAGAGGATTTCTGATATCTGTCAGAGATCCAACTGGAATTCAAATGTTGTCCGATGAATAAATTAGTGGTTTGAAGTCAGAACAGAAAAAAGCAAAGCAAACCGTGGCTCTGAAGTTTGGACATGAGAGAGAATACGAAGCTTTGTTCTCTCGTTTTGGACGTCTGGTTCAAATCAGCTGCTGCAGAGGCAAAAGCGCTGGTGTGGAGGAGGAGGGGGGGATTTATGCAATTCAATTAATGTGTTTTGAAAAGGGCAGGAGGGCATTATGAAAGGTAGCCACTGCAAGGACAGGCAGTAGAGACCCACTTAAGCATATTTGCAGGATACCAAGTGGAAGGCGGCCCATCGTGCACGCTGAGCACCAGCTGCTGATTCCAGAAACACCAGCGTCCTCACTGACACGTCTATACAACTCCTGAAAAATGCTTACTGCGGGAGCAAATCCATTTTTTATTGACTGTTGGAAGGAAACAGATGAGCCTGCTGCACCTCTTGGTTGCCATGGAAACCACCTGAATGACAGGCCGAGCTGCTTACTGTATGCTGCATTATAAAAAAAAAAGACTTTTGCTTTGCAGAGAGCTCCGATTATTTTATTATTTTTTTTCACCGCGATGTAAGAAACAATGAGGTGAACCTGCCTCCGCTCATCATCTCCCACAATCCTCTTCTTTCCCAGCACTAATTGGATAACAGCAGCTACACCCTCTTGCTCCAATTAGAGGAGCCTCTGCTCCCACACACTCCTGCTTCACCTTTCACCTTCACCTCTGCTCTCCACCTTTACACCTACTGCACCTTTAAACTGCTCAGCTGACCCCAGCAGCGGATGTGAGAGCTGCATGAACTTCAAAATGAGGCACATATTTTGCTTTCTTTCTCCTTTTCACCCCAAATAAAACCCTCAAGTCACACACACACACACACACAAGGACACACAGCACTGGAAATTGCAGAGGAGGAAGATTACATCATATGTCGCCATCTATACAGGTCGTCCTATAGAATTAGGTGAACATTTAGATAATGTGTGGGCGTTTATCTGCAACCAATAGTGTCTCTGCACCGACTTAAAAACGAGTAAAATCAAATAAGAGCACATTAGGAGCGATGATGGAGGTGTTAGCAGAGGAATGTCGGCTCACCTGAGCTGAAATGGGAGCTGAGGGCGAAACCGGGGCTGAAAACGACTGAAGACATCGTCACCAGGAGCACCAGCATCTTCACCACCGGCGTTGCAGAAACCAAAGGAAATAATAATGATTAAAAAAGAAAAAAAAAAGGCTGCAGCGACAGAACTAGGCAGCACTATTTGTTGAACACAGCCTCATGTCTCCTGTCCGAAGCGGCCGCTGCTGGTGCCTCAACACGCGCCTCCATCTCTCGTCGCACCGGTGAGATCATTCAGTTCACCTGCTCAACTTTAAAATCACTTTCGCTGCAGAGGAAGAGGAGGAAGAGGAGGAGGAGGAGGAGGAGGGCGACAAAGTCCTGTTTAATAGCAGTCAAGTTGGTCCAGATTGACCCCCCTCTTCTCTCTCTGTGGCTGCGGTGAAGCCTCACGAGACACCTGGATGCAGTCACATCATCTGAACAGCTCTGATCGGATCGGACCGAACCGGATCAGGCACCCAGCGACACCGTCCACACACACGGATCAGATGCTGAGCTCGGTGTCGGAGCTGCCGGGAGCTGTCCGAGGTGCTGACAGCCACAGCGCCATCTTGCTCGGTAATGCTAACAAATAGAATTTACGGAGCGGTTTTTTTCTTCCTTTTGCAGGGGGAGGGGGCTGCAAGAGGCTGTGGATAGGCTGCAACCGAGCTGCTGCCTGAGCATGTTCAACATACAGTAGAGAGTCAGATGGTGTGAGAAGGTGTGGAGGAAGGATCTGAAAGAAGCACATTTTCTGCTCCTTATTTCAGGTTTGTAGGCTGAAAACTGGCGAATCTTCACCTGCAAATCAAACATGTGTGTCTTGACTTTACTGTATGTGTGGTTTCATGCTCCTGAAGGCATCGCCTGCAGCTGACTCTTCCTCTGCCCGGACTCCCTCTGTTAGATAAGAAGAGGTATATAACACAGAGACAGTGATGTAACACCGGGGAAAGGCACCCAGCGGGTCTTGGCTCTCTGGACTTTCCCCTCTCTAATCCTACTGTTCATACATGTTAGCCGAGCCCCCTCCCCCACCCAGCAGCATCCATCCTCTCCCAATCCCTCCATCCCCGGCTCCCTCATCCTCTCTCTTCCCATCAGATTGGAGTCAACTTTTGCTTTGTGCATCTTTCACGCTTACTATGCTTTTAATTCTTCACCCACGCAGAGCCGCAGAAATGTCACCGACTGAGCTGCCAAAAAAAAAAGAAAAGGGAGAACAAGATCTGTCTAAGCACAAATCCTGTCTTTGTGAGATTCTCCTTCGATCTTATTGTGCAGCCTGCTCTTTGTTGCATGGATGAATAGTTATGTAATGTATCATTTATAATTGAGAGACATATATAGATTCTCTACATGTGAACAGGCCAGTCTGGACTCTTAAAGTGGCTCACATACAGAGAGGTGGCTTGAAGAAACATGTATGTATTAACAAATGATGAGTCAGATCAAATATGTTAGCTGACAAATAATGAAAGAAACTCAGGATTTTATTTTACTGAAGGCAAAGACAGTTAGAAATATGTCAGACTATTGGATAACCACGATCGCCAAATAAATCTGATATGATAAAAAAAATATAATATGAAAAGGTAGCAGACGTTTTTGGACTCGTTACACAGAACCATCTGAAAAGGTTTCATCCTAAACTGTTTGGAAAAGGAAAAAACACTTAGCAGGTGATTGGACGAACATCTGTCCATCAGCATCCATCACTTGGCCAGTTGTGAAATCAGACTCTTACAGAAGCCGTCGAAACACGAGCGAAAACATTTTTACCCTCAGAGACGCCGTCAGCCTTCACACTGTCCAGCTCTGATACAGCTGCTGCTGTAGCAGCTACGTTAACCTCTCCAGGAATCTCCAAGTCGCTCTACTGGCCGGTCGTCACACCTCAGTCAGAAGCACACAGAAGCACAACCACTGCAGATACTGAACCCCTCTGAGACATATTCTGCACATACATTTGACATTAAGTTTATGAAAGACTGTTGTTTCCTGTTCCCACCTCTGTCCCTCGTCCTCCAGAGTTCATCAGCGCGGCTCCAGGTCCAGTCCAGCGAGATCCTCAGAACTCCTGGTCCGGGTCTGATCCATCCAGCTCTTCACCTGAGAGCTCAGCTCTGCGAAAACAATAAAATATCTTCAGTGCTGAGACAGCGTCTCATTATTTATCACTCATCAGCAACTTTGACCTGGAGGGACGTTTGATGGGTTTGCCACAACTTAACCTTATTTAATTAATAATTTGATTAACGCTGATAATAATTCAAAATGTTGCATCTCTGGTCAGATCCACTTACTCACAGTCGATATCGTTAAAGAACATCGAGTGTCCATTAAGGCTTCTGATATTCTTAATGCTCCTTGTTACAGACTTTGAATTCTCAACTGAAGGGACGAGCTTGTTTCTACATCACATTCAGATGTTTCACTTCATCTCTCACCTGTTTTTCATCTTTAAACTGGCACGGATGTATTTCACCTTGCTAACTGAAATCTATCTGCACCAAACGGGTCAGAAGAACTTTACTGCCTGTAACCTGATCGCCCTTTTTGTTCTTTACTAAATGTGGTTTTCCTCTCTCATCTACCTGTGGAGACGGTTCAGAGGAGGAATTAGACGAGAGGATGATGGATGTCCTGTCATCTCTGCCTTTGATTCCCTTTCAGTCCCATTTACCTTCTGATGGAGTCACAGTTTGATGAATAAAGAGCTCAGCGAGGAGAGAGATGGAGGAAGGACACAGTTTGTGTTTTACATACATACAAGTTCCTATTTTTAGACATTTGATTTCTCTGACAGGAATACATTCTGCTCAATCTTTCCACTCCTCCTCCACCTCCTCCTCCTCTTGTTTCACTGTCTCGTCACGTCATTTTCTCCTCTCTGATACATTGTGTTGCATCTCTGCTGTTTCCCTGGAAACAGAAAGGAGAGGATAAGATGGATTTCTGGGGTGAAACACCAGCTAGAGGATTGTGCTTTCCAGTCACTTCACATCTTAAATCAATCGTCATGATCTTTAGGCTTTTACCGTAGTTGATCTCTTTTAGCAGCAAATTCGAAACCTGCACGAAGCTAATTGCACCTCCTCCCACGCAGACGAGCATGTGGACTCACCACACTGAGTGTTTTCTGCATATCAGTATCACATTTTGTGTTGTGGAAAGCAGAAATGGTGGAAACACTGGTGGAATTTAAATAGGCGTCCATGCAGACGCTTCGTCCAATCTCCATCCCTACCCCACAATTCATAGCCGTCCCCGGGGAGAGATGAGAGAGGACGGCTCGGGCCCGGCAGCAGGCTTCAGGCCCAGCTTTAACAGCTCTCTGCGGAGCCTCGGTCACTCTGCACCCGGGCAGCTGCACCCGCTGAGTTACTCCACTCTGGTTCCACTGCGGGGCGCCAGCCTGGGTTTCAGCCGGCAGCTCAGCCTGGATCCACTTCACAAGGCTCGTAACTCCGACGCTTTAATGTCAGATAAGAAAATTGATTTTTATCGTGTTGACTCGGAGCATTGTACAATCGCTTGGCTTTGTGAGAATCTGTCAGTGATGGAATGTAAATAAGTACAGTACATTTACTTACTTAATACTGTACTCCTACTCCACTGCAATTTGGAGGCAAATAGTGTGCTTTACCTTCAGTAAGCAGCTCGTCTGCGGACTGCCTGCATTTTTGTATTTGAGGGTGTTTTAAATGTCTGAAGTGGTGAAGGGAAACCAGCCTCTCAGCCTCCTAAATGGTGAGAAGGGGAAAATCAATCTAATCAGTCAAGAGTGTTTTATTTATTTGGATCAATTTGCACCAACAAAACATAAAACAGCTCAAACTGTCATATAAATGTAATTTATAGGAGACAGGGTTGCTACTATCAACACAAGATTATTAACCCTCAAATAAGTAAATGAACATAATATAACTTCTAATGATGTTAATGCCTGTATGTCTTCTTCTTCTGGGCTGATGAATCAACTTAAATATAGCAATGTAAATATTACAGTGACATGTGATCTGCAGAGCCTGGAAACTTAAGAACCTGATACACTCCAACAATAAGATGAAGTGCTTTTTAATATAACGAGTTTAGACTGCAGAGGAGAAAAGACCTTTTTGCACGTGTAGAGAAAACAATTCCCCCGTCTGCATGAGCTAATAACTCCTGACAGACAGGGAGGGTAATCACCAAGTCTAAATGTTTGTTTGTGTCTGTGTGTTCGTGTGTACGGTTGTTGTTACCTCTGAATCCTGCAGGCAGAGACAACGTCCACGGGGAGACAAAGTGATTAAGTCAGAAACGTACAGTCACAAACTCTGCAGGGACCCAGAGGAGCCGTGGATTGTTCACCCACTGCAGGGAGACAGATAACGTCCCACTCCGTTAAAACGAGTCCGACACGGCGACTCTGACAACGGCCTCATTAAGTCGCTTCTGGAAACAGCAGATTGTTAATTTGTTGAATTATATTTGAGAAACTCATTTTGCCTGTTTACAAGCAAAGATCCCTGCTGGCTGCCCCACCGTCTGTTTCTCCCTCCAACAAAGACGGATTCTGTGGAAACGAGTGGAACCAAATGAAGGATCAGAACTGGTGACTTTGCAAGTAATCACTTCAGTGCTGGTGAATCTGCTTGTTTCTGCCCATTTAATACCAACAACACAAACTCTAAACCATTTCACGCACCATGCTGTAATATATGTTGTGTGTGTTGTTGTTTGCATCGTTTCTCACCTCCCGGGCAGCTCGCGGCCTCCATGCATCTCAGATCCCTGTGACGTGTGATGACGTGAAATGAAAACTCCTGCAAAACTGTCACTTCCTGGAAGTTTGAAAAAGTGGATCTGATTGGTTTGAAGTGGTCCCGCCCCTCTGCCACTCCTGTCAAATCAAACAGCCTCTCTCTGAGACTGACACTGTGTTGATGCTTTAAATGCATTTTGTCCCGACATCCTGTTTCAGTCATGAATAAGAAATCAAGATGTGACTGTGTTGCATCTTTCTTAAAAAAATAAACTGACATGTTAATGCACTTGTAGCTGCATAAACATATTAATAGAGACTAAAGGTTATTCTAAAGCAAGTTTCAAGAATGATTTTAATATAATATTGCATATATAGAGCCAATAGCTGTCCACATGTTAGTCTGTGCAACTGTATGTGTAGGATTTTATGATTTAGACTGACACTTAGTGCCCCAAGAACTCAGACAGACTGAAGTCACATATAGACCGCGGTGGTCCAGCAGTGCTTAGGGCACTTTGAAAAGGGAAAAGAGGTTAGATCTGTAGAATCACCATCTCCTCCCTCCACACTGATGGAAAGTTTGAAGTGATGTAATCCACAAAACATTTCTGGAGCTTCACTGTAAAACAGTCTTGCATCGCTGTTTTGCTGTGAAGCTCCAGAAATGTCTTGTGGACTACGGAAGCTCACCAGACACTGTGGGTGTGGGTAGATGATGACTTGCTTTTTATCTTAAAATTCAAGTCCAACATCTTAAATTTGCTCCATCAATTTAAACACAGAAAATTAAAGATTTGTGCTCTGCTTCATGAAGAAACACTCCAAAAAATAGCCTGCTGAGTATATAAAGAAATACATATGTCTCCAAAAATCAATTCATAAACTGAAATGGGCCGATCATGACTGCAGCACACTGTTTGAGGGCCCCCTGCTGGTGGGATATTTTCACACATACTTCCGTCATGCAGCTCTGCATGTTGTCACATCACCTGTCAGCATGTCTCCGACGTGCTAATCCGCCACACTAATGTATGTCTGTTAAATGTGGCGTCTCAGCTGAATGGGTCTTTATAGAGTCAATTTCAATTAGACTCCAAGGCTTGTTGGATGAGTCCGTCATCACCCAAGTCAGGGAACTTAATTGGATTAATTACACATCTCTTCATGCCAGAGATAAAAGAAAAAAAAATGGCAATAAGGCTGAAAGGGAAGGAAAGATTTGGGTTTTTTTAATTCTCTCTCCTTCAGTCAAGTGAAGCAGTCACATTGTATTACCGGTCAGCACTCCAACAGAGAATATCGAGCCTTCAGATCAATAGCATCAGAGCCATTTTACTTGAAGGTTTCAGCAAAGAGTGTGCCGACAAAAACATCACTCGATAGAGGTGTCCTGACACCAGCACAGTCAACTTGATGTTAATAGTCGGGGTCACACACAAGCAAGCTGTCAACCAACACACAGCGAGAGCTTCTCAAAGGCTTCAGGGCCGTGATGACAGCCGCTGTTTGCAGATCTCTGTAATGGTTCAGGTTGCCAACTTCCTTCAATAAAATGCAGGTAAGGTCACAAACAAATTAGCCTCAAGTGGAAGAGGGCTGTGAAACCCTCAAAAAATGAGTCTACACTGAAGCCAACTTACTCATCCAGTGCAACACCGTGTTGTGTTCAACTTAGACGCAACATTGTGTCTGAGATCCAACACACTCTTCTCTAATCTAAAACATGGAAGACATTATTGTTGTTGTATATTCACAGTTTTTGAATCAGAGTCTCTGCTAGGCGTCGTGACTGCAGACTGTAGCAGCCTGTCGGGCAGCTGCAGTCGAGATGTGTTCAGCCGTGCTGAGTAAGAACTCTAATTTCAGATACTCTGGATCAATACACAGCAGGAATCAAACTGAGGCTTCAACAGGCCTCCAGACATTTGTTCCCCTATAAATAATGTATCTAAGGACATCTAAGACATTTGCACACAAAACATTGGAAGAATAAATTCTCACAGGTATAAAACCCAGTTTCATCAGCTGCACGGTGCTGCAGGCGACGCTCTGCTGATCACTGATCTATACACAGTCGCCCAGAAGTGTTTCACTGCTCCTATGTTATTTAGCACACACAACTGAGTTATATAACTGTGTAGAGCAAGACTTCCCCTGCAGAGTCTGCTCCACCCTGGAGCACTTCATGTCAGCGTGTGGCAAATGGGGAACAAACCTGATTACCTGCCTGTCATGATGCTGGCAGGGGTCCCGACCCGTCGAACTGAACATTGTGACGATGATTTCTGCACAAAGTGAGAGATTTGTGTGGAATAGCTGAAGTTCTCAACAACTTCCTCATCTTACAGGGTTGTTACAGATGTGAAGGGTCGATATAAAACTTGTCTCTGACATCAGACTTTAGGAACAGTCCACTACAAAGTGCTCTGCCTCTTGAACTGCATAGATTATATTTCTGAGAAGCCTGAAGTGCTCTGAATAAAACAATATATCTATAAAGACTCTGCAATGATCTGAGAAAGAGACGGGAGTGAACGACAGCCTCATGCTCAAGAGTTTAAATGGGAAAGAAGAGGACAGAATAATAAATGATGCAGTCTTTATTTTCCACACTATTTTCTCTATCCTTGCTAAGCGACTGATTACACAAAATACAGCTACGGTTGATCAGAGTGTCAATAGTTTTGTAGGTAATAAGTTGGATGCAGAAGGTTGCAGATCCCTTGAGGCCTCCTGCTAGAAAACAAAACAATTATCATGTCTCACATCCTCATGCAGTGGCCTTCCAAAACATGCTGCTCAGCACAGATTATCTGGTCGTATGGGAGGTTTACAGATCCAGTTTTAAACCTCTTGAACTGCTCACAGACTCTGTGGAGCTGCTTCGATAACATCAAACATGTTTCATATTAAAACTGTCAAATCTGGATGATTACATCACTTTTCCAAACTGGACCACCACAGCTAATGAGAGAGGCGTTCCAGATCAGCTGTCGAGCTGCCAGGCAATAAAGATTTGGTCCCTTGAGTCTAATGTTAGCGAGCAAACTGCTGTTGACAGAAACTTTAAATCTCAACTCCAGTTCTCACTGAAGAACAGAAAACCAGTGCCGACCGTGTCTCCCCACCCATCCAGACCTGTTTAACCTTCTGCTGTCTTTATCTCTCACTGCAACACGTTACTAAAGCACGTCGTTGCACCACATCCAACTCCATTTTGTTTACATCTGCCTCTCCCTGAAATCACATGAGATCATGTGAGGTGATTCAATAACTTCATCTGTAGTGTGAGATGTGCCGTTATTTATATTTTTGGGTGAACTCTTCCTTTAATGGGAAATCAAGCAACAGCCAGATTGGATACATGAAAGAAAAAAAATATCAATGGACAGAGCCAGGCTGAAATGATGTAGTGGGTGCATGTTACAGATTAGAGAGAAGAGAATCTTTGGAGTTAGTTTCTTGTGCATGTGACACAACCAGATTTCAAAATCAGCTCGTGTCCAGACAGACAGACAGACAGACAGACAGACAGACAGACAGACAGACAGACAGACAGACAGGACAGACAGGCAGACAGACAGACAGACAGACAGTCAGAGACTCATTCCTTTATAATTTGATGGAGACAGATAGCTATAGATATAAATATAAATTGGATGGATGGGCAAAAAAAAAAAAAAAAAGCCAGAGGCTCTGATTGGGCTATTTGGTGTAAATCTGTCTCTGACCTGGTGCCAGACTCTCAGACACTCTGGGGCCCTGGCAGAAGTGCAGAGTGTCTGACTCAGGCTGGGATTTTAGTCTCCTACAAAGCATTGAGCCATTTATTTCACATCTAACCTTGAGAGAAGAAGCCAAGGATCTTTTATTGAAATGAAGATTGCTGGCTTGAGGAGGGATAAGTGAAAACACTGCGCAGTACATGTCCCCTCACCTCAAATGTATTCAAGGGAAAAACAGTTACTGGTGGCTGTTAAGTTGCTCTTCTCCGGCGGTCACCGGTTACTCATGAAATTTTGCAAAAACTAATGGATTCAGGAATGACTTTTATGATTCAATGTTTCCACTGCAGAAATATCACTCAAAACTTTTCATGCTCTGCGCCAAGGCTGGCCTGCAGTTGAACCCCTTTAAAGGGTGGCTGTCCTCCAGTTCAACCCCATCAACAGGCCAAATGTGGGGTCTTGTTCCACTACATCTGGAGAGATTGTCTGCAGCAAAGGAGCCAAAGCTTTCATGGAGAATGGCTCCACCGGGGCGAGCAAGACAGGTGCAAGGCCACCGGTGGCTCCATCCGTCCTGTATATAAGAGACAGAGAGAGGGGGAGGGTCAGCTGTACCAGGAAACCTTGAATCTGGTGAGTAGCACTGGACACAATATGTTGAAGGGGAAACTGGTAGATTGGATGAACCTGGTGACTGGTCTGTAATGATTTCCAATATTTTCAGAGTTGCTTTGCATGATGTAGTGGACTAATTTGCTCTTCTGCTGTCACGGAGCTCATTTGCAAAAGTTGCAAACGAGCTCTGGCTCAATTTCTGTCTTTTTCTCTTCAGAACTTGTAGATTCAGAGCAGAACGGTCTTGTCTGATTCATGGAGTTTCTTTATAACCTCCAGCCAGTGAGGAAAAGCTCACATTCATCTTGATAAGAGAGTTCTTGAAGTGCAAATGTTGGTGTGAAACTGAGGGCAGGGAATAGAGGAGAGGAATGATGAAACAACCAGTGGAGTCGCAGTAACACTCTGTTTGCATTCTGCATACATGCTAATGCTGATCTGCAAGCAGAAACAGTCTCATGTGATACGCACAGACTGACATGACGTGTCGTCTGAGATCAGCGTTTACAGATATTAGCGAGACTGAGACACAAAATATCTGTGATCTACCTCAGAATGAGTAACCCATCTATGACTAATCACTTAACAAAGGGAGCGAGGTTGTGTTAATGTGGGCAACGTTCAGTGTAAGCGGTGATTAATAAGCCTCTAAATCTGCCAAGAAATTAAAGACAGAAGAGCTTGTTGGCTTGTGAGCAGGAATCATTGTAGGTTGATGAGCAGGTGTTACATTTCTAACTATACAAGCTTGAGTGCAATGTTCCAACCACCGCAGGACAAAAGACTTTCCTTTATATATCTCGTATATCATTTTGAGAAGAAATATTATATGTATTTTTTTGAGAATGTTTGTATAATAATCTTTCTCATATATTTTTATGTGTGACAGACATCTGTCCACTCCAGTAGCTGTTGTGCACTGAGAGGTACTTTTCCTATTTAGGTTCCACTTCAGTTTGTGAGGTTATTTAACATTGTTAATGTTATTTACACTGGAATAGCAGAATAGAACAGCTTTTTATAATAGTTTTAAGATTGGACCTAAATATAGGTACATTAAATCCACATATAGGCTCAATAGCTAGATTTGGGTTTATTTCCACTCATAAAATATCTTTAATTAAAAAATTATTATTTTCGCTTGTCCTAAAAGTTTTACAGTTACACTAGAGTCACTTTTCATACCACTGATGCCTTGAATGCAGTGAACATTACAGCAGATCTTTCAAAATGTACTATATCATATTAAAGAAGTTATAGGCATGAGTTTGTTTATACCTTGTGTCTTGTATCTCCACGATTTAAGTGAGAAGTTAGACAAATTAATTGTGTCAAGTCAATTCCACCCAAACAGCCCAAAGAGAAGGTTTTTCTGTCCTTTTACCTCCTTGAATCAGGTAGCAAAAAGGAAAATAAGGAATATAGAACAGAAAGAAAATAGTATCGAAAGAAGAGGAAGGGAAGCAGCACGGAATGACAGAAACAAAGTATTTAACGAAATGAAATCAGCAAAAAAGAAAGTAAACTTCAACATTCAGGAAAATTAATATTTTGCTTTCTGGCAGAGATGAAGGTCGCTGGAGCCAGGAACAGTTGCCCGGCAACCACCGCTCTAATAACTGCTCCATAAAACATTAAGCGTTGTTTACACTTAGAGTTCAGAGCTATGCTAAGCTAAAAGGCTGCTGGCTTCATATTTAATGTACAAGCAATTATTCTCGATTAAAGTCTGCTAGAAGCTGATTACGTGCATCTCCCAAAATACTGTTCATCTTATATTTGGAATGTAAAATCATATTATGACTGACAGCTTGTAGATAACCAGTATTTGCTACTTACAATAAGACATTTAAGATTCAGTATAAGTAACATAGAGTTCAAAATCACACGTGAATAAATAGGTAAAGAGTTAATCCCATGACATACTTTGAATAACAGCCTCCTTGTTTGCATAATCAAGCAGAAAAGCATAAAAGAAAAATAAAAAAGAAAAGAAAAGAAATAGGGAGAAAAAAATAAATAAGGCAAACTGTAAAAAGCAAAATAAATGTATTATTTACATTCATGCTATGGGTTTTCATATTTGGTGCATTTAATAGAATAATAATTTATTTCATTATTTATTTATTTTTCTATTTCAATTTATGCCAGTGTCGGTCTTCCAAACACGATTATAATCCGTCACTAACAGCTGAATTATCACATTCATGTGATCCAGCTCAGGACGCACCTGAAGAACATGGAGGACGAATTTCGACCACAGATGAAGAAGATGGCTGTGGCCATGGGCGCTTCTCTCACAGAGCAGGACATCGACCGCATGCCTCCAGGGATGACATCACAGGGTGACACTCTATATGCGCGTGTGTGTGTGTGTGTGTGTGCGTGTGCGTGTGTGTGTGTGTAAGAGAGAGCTTTTGCGATGGCAGTCATTAATCAACAGTGACAGGTATGATGAATTACGTGTGCGTCATGATGATGAACTCACTTGTCTGACGTCATCTTCTGTGATTCTCTGCAGGAATCTTCCACTACAGCCGGTTTCTGGAGTACATGAGGCAGTTCGAGACCTCTGAGCAGCGAGAGGAGGCCATCAAGAAGGCCTTCAGGATGCTGGACAAAGATGGCAGCGGCTACATAGAGTGGAATGAGATCAAGTATGAACCCAATTCTCATTTAAAGGAAAATGCTGATGTTTTACATAATACATATCATCCACATATTTATAGAAAATATCAAAAACAGTAATTATCTTTGCTCATCTCTGGATAGACCAGCCAGTGAAACTCGTTATTATACTATTCTTGTTGTTATTATTACTTTTTTATAGTTATTCTAGTAGGAGTGGGAATATAAAACCATTTGCTACATTAACTTGAGATCTCTTGCTCGTTTCCTTTTCCAAAGGTACATTCTGTCAACTGTGCCAACTGCAACCCCATCAGCTCCCCTCTCTGATGAGGAGGTGGAGGCCATGATCCAGGCTGTTGACACTGATGGAGACGGACGCATCGACTATAGAGGCAAGGTGTTTTACATTTTACTCTCTGTGGTGCATTGGCCTGTAGTCACCACTAAGGGTCAGCAGTTAGTAGCTCTTCATATCTAAGGGTAAAACAGACTCTAACATCAGGCTGAATCACACTGTAGTCAGAAAATAGAAAGTTGATAGAATGAACTCAACAAAGTCAGCATAATGTCAATATCAGTGTCAGTATAATCAATATCAATATAATGTCAAACGGTTATATTTAGTTATATTACATGAAGCAAAAAACAAGATCTAACAAACCAAACGCAGCTCCCAGCCTCACCTCGTCTCTTTATGTTTCCCTCCCTGCCCTGCAGAGTTCTCTGACATGGTGAAGATGGAGAAGGAACTCAAGAAGTAATGGTCATGTGGTTCATCAGTGCTCCAGGGTGTGACGACGAAGAGAGTGTGAAAGATGGGAGGAGAGGAAGACAGAGAGGCCCTACATACCAGCTACCCTCCCTTTAGGATGCTCTTTCCTCCAGAGGATCATGAATTCAGGGAGTTCATAAAACATGGTTACTTTATTGGCTACACGGCTTTGTGTACCCTTGCTTGAGAATGAAAGAAACATAATAACATATAAGAAACATCCTCATTATAGTTCTTTATTTCCTTATTTACACTAACTGTGTTATTAAAATAGTCAAAGACAAGAGATTGGGAGGATAAACAGCCTATACAAAGAGTAAAATGCAAAGAAATACATAAACTTGTATAATTCCCAAGTTAGAAAATCTATATAAACTGTATAATACCATAACATGATGCATCAATCATCGCATGTCTGGCATGTTAGTGGCTCAGGAGAGAGGGAAGGCAACAGAGAGTGGGTCTCCTGTCTACCTGATCACTAGTTGGCTGTTGTGGTCTTAAGGGCAGGAATAAAAGTTCCGATTAGGGAGGCAAATTTTAAGTAATTTCCTAAATTGATAGTTGGCTGACTTAACAATCGATTATCGATTATCTTATTCCAGTAGCAAAATATTTTAACCTCTGACGTGATCTAAGTTTGATTTAAAGTCAGAAACTCTGACCTGGAAACTCGGGATCTTCTTGCTGTGAGGAAACAACTCTAGTCACTGTGCTGCCATGATGTTCGGAATAACACTAATTCAAACTGCGGTGTTCAACACTTAATTGTGATTGTATTATCACAAATGAGCCAGAAGGCCTGTGGATGAGCCATTCAAAAACTAATTTGATAAAATTGTGGCAAATGTTAACTTTCCTTTTTTATTTACATTATTTAAAAGAAAGACATGAAAAGGATTTATCCAAATACAATGACACAATGAACGACTTTGAAACCATTTTACTAAAAAACTCTGCATCTTAACAGTTCTATCCTGAATGTACTCTCTCGTGTTTCATAAGATTTCTCTGTTCCTTAAATCTTTCGCCACAAACATCACAGCCAAAGGGTTTGTCTCTTGAGTGGACAATCATGTGTTTCTTAAGATTTCCCTTTCCTGTAAATCTTTTTCCACACTCACTGCAGCCAAATGGTCTCTCTCCTCTGTGGAATCGCATGTGTGTCTCAAAGCTTGACTTAAAGTTGAATCTTGTCCCACAAACATCACAGCCAAATGGTTTCTCTCCCGAGTGAAGTCTCATGTGCGTCTTCAGACTTCCCTGCTCTGTAAACTTTTTTTCACACACGTCACAACTAAATGGTTTCTCTCCTGTGTGGACTCTCATGTGTAATGTCAGACGTCTTTGCCCTCTAAATCTTTTCCCACAATCGCCACAGCAAAATGGTTTCTCCCCTGTGTGGACTCCCATATGTCTCTTAAGATTTGATTGAACACTAAATCTTATTCCACACACATCACAGCCAAATGGTTTTTCACCTGTGTGGACTCTCATGTGAGTATCAAGATATGTCTTGCGGTGGAATTTTGCCCCACAAACATCACAACTAAATGGTTTCTCTTCTGTGTGGATTTTCATGTGTGTCTTCAGAGGTCCCTGTAGTGTAAATCTTTTCCCACAAATGTCACAACCAAATGGTTTCTCTCCTGTGTGGACTCTCATGTGTGTCTTTAGACGTTTCTGCTCTCTAAATCTTCTCCCACAATCACCACAGCCAAATGGTTTCTCTCCCGTGTGGACTCTCATGTGTTTCTCAAGAGTTTTTTTAAGGCGGAATGTTGCTCCACAAACATCACAACCAAATGGTTTCTCTCCCCTGTGGACTCTCATGTGTCTCTCAAGGTGTGACTGCTGGTTGAATCTTTTTCCACACTCACCACAGCCAAAAGGTTTCTCTCCAGTGTGAATTCTCATGTGTGGCTTTAGATTACGCTGTTGTGTAAATCTTTTCCCACAAATATCACAACCAAATGATTTTCCTCCGCTGTTGTCTCTCGCCTGTGTGTTCACCTTTTTCTTCCATCCAAAACATTCATCATCGTCATCACTCTCTTCAGTTTCAGGTCCAGAATCTGACAAAGGTTCTTGCCAATCATCAGAACTGACCTCTGTCTCAGAAAAGTCTGAACCCTCCTCATCAGTATTTAGCTGTGTATGACGATCTGGTTCTTGGTTCCTTACAGGTTCAGATCCTCCACCGTCCTCTCCATCAGTTTCTGCTTTTATCTGTGTTGCTGAGCTGCTGGCTGGAGGCTCTGCCTCTCTGTTGTCCTCAGTTTGGATTTGATGAAACTGTGAAGTCTGAAGTTTCTCTTCATCATCTTCACTCTTCACAGTGAAGGCAGTAAATGATGGCCTGGTGATATCAGCCTCCTTCAGTCCATGAAGCTGCTCTCCCTCCTGACTGGTCCAGAGTTCCTCCTGTTCCTCTTTTATGTGTAGGGGCTCTGGGTCCTTCTGGTCTGGCCTGGGGCTCCACTCAGGGGAAACCTCTTCTTTAATCACCAACAGCTGCTGGACATCTGCAGGGAACACTGAAACACACACAAAACAAATGTGTGCAGGGATTTCCAGGAAACTATTATTTTTTCTAAAAAAATATCTCATCAAAAATGTAAAAGATAGAGTCCCCTTAATCAACATTTGAAATCAGAACTAGAACATTAACATTAACTGTGTTCTCCATCTTCGTCAATTTACTCGGTATTTTAATTTCAGCAATATTGTTTTATTGAAAGTCTGTTTCCACAGACGAATTATTTAGTTTTTGGTGATTTTTTAAAATCAAAATGAGCTGCAGCCTCTCATTAGACCTCAAGAACTGAAAATAAGAAGCACAATGCAGTTTAACCAGCTGTGTTTCATCAATGAATCAAAAGAAACATGACAGTGTACAACTGCTAAGCATGGCCATTTACAGCTCTGCGCCCGCACACATACCTGTGCACCAGTGACATTTCAACGACGATTATTAAACATGAAAAGGTTGATAAATTATTAATCTATAGAGCTGAAACAGAAATGTCTGTGGACGCCTTTACAAAGTAGGGTTGAGCAAGATTTACTGGCATATGAAGATCTCCACTATCAATCATCATGATGGGCGATGACGTCCCTGTGCCAGATTTTAAAATGTCTGCATCACTGCACCACATGTTCATAACTTGGCTGATTTCAGCCTAAAAAAGCTAAAGTTAGCCAGTGAGCTATACTGAGAAAGATAAGCAATGTGTTACTCTAATATTAATGATCCTCCACGTCCCAAGCATGGTGAGACTTCTGTATGTTGAGCTGGTTGTCGACATACAAACATAGTTCAATATCGATGAAACGTTCATGACCGTGTTTGATGTATTTCCTTAGTTAGGTTTTCATAGTAGACATATTCTGGAAACGTTTTGTAAAATAAATTTAATTAACATAATAGTTAAATGTGCCCACATACCACCATAGGTCAGAATATTTCTGAAAGTGGCTTAATTGTAAGAACCAGATGTGGCAGTAAATGAAGAGCTGATTTTACCCGTTTTGGTGACGACTGCACTGGTGTTCATGATGCAGAATCTGGTCAACACTCCTCGGTGTTTGGTTCCGGATGGTCCAGGTCCGTCGGTGTTGTGGTCCGGTTTTGAGGTGAGAAGGAAAACGGTAAATCAGGACAAAAAGAATCGATACGAAAGGTTGTTGTGTCCGAGAAGAAGGAATTTAGTAGTTAATAATCTAGTGACAGGGCGGCGCCATCTTGGATCTCGCGTCGTCCTGTGTTTACGTAGCTCTCACGAGACAGTGCGAGATCAAAGATGGCGCCCCCCACCCACTACACTGCTGTGTAAACAAACCTCTGTCCTCGGAGCATTTAAACATTTTGGTTGAAATTTTCGTCATCTCCTATTTCTCGTTGTCAATCCAAAACCGGACCACAACGCAAAACGACCGCGGGCCGCCTGGAACAAAACACCGACGAATGTTTTAACAGATGTGGCATCATGAACAAGGACAAAAGACGCTCCTGCGCAGGTACACCAACATCCACATCCCCTACAACACACAACACACTGTTGGAAGCAGTATTCGTACAATGGGGACATACTACTTCGTGATGAACTTTGACCCTCTTGCTCGGATATCCGTCGCAGTCTTAGCTTGAAACTCTGGAGCACAAATAACGTGGTATTTATACTTTAACCTGCTTTCATCTGTCATCCAGTCACATCAGCTGTCATCTGTCAGTGAGCTCTCAAATGTTTGTGCTCTCTGTGCTTTGTTTACATTTGCGTGACACACAGTGACGTATGCGACGTGTCTTCCGCTGCGCACAGGATTGTGGGTCAAATCGGAATAACCAGAATGGTGGCTCCAATACTGCAAAATGCGTCTAGATTTATTTCGACATCCTGGTCTTTAGCCAGGCCTTGGTGACAGCTATATTGAAGTCAGTGGGAGATGATGGAGAAAGAAAACTAAAGCCCAACATATCTACGTCGTATGACTTCTGATAAAGAAATGTTTCCAGAAAATGAAAAAAAAAAGATTACATTTCAGACAGTGGGCTAACCACTGGTTTTCCTCCAAATGATTTATAAAACAGGTTGGTCATGCTCCAGATACTCAACTAGCCTGAGGAAGGCCAAGTTTATTGCTTCACTAATCAGCAAAGCAGTTTTCAGGTGTGCTGACACATTTCTAAAAGGGTTTTAAGTGATCAAAATGTTTTTTTATCACAAAAAACTTGGCTTAGCTTGCACAATGTGCAATTACACCATGGAGTGATGTTTGATTGCTTGGTTGGTGTTCCTTTGTGCACCTTTGTAAATATTCCATTATAAATCTGCCATTTCGATCTTAAAATTGTTAGATTAAAGTCTACCTCATTGCTCACTACTTCTACTTCTACTGACACATGCCCATGTCCTGTTGCCAAACATTTCTTAAGGGAGTGCCATCTTTCACATTTTAGTAAGGTTTTAAATCTTTTCCTATGTGTTTTTTATATATCCAAGAAAAAACCTCCCACATTTCTTTGTGCGTTTACATGTTTCCATGCAGATGTCCAGCAGCTGTTGGTGGTTAAAGGAGAGGTTTCCCCTGAGTGGAGCTCCAGCCTGAATGAGGAGGACCCAGAGCCCCTCCACATAAAAGAAGAAAACGAAGAACTCTGGACCAGTCAGGAGGGAGAGCAGCTTAACAGGCTGAAGGAGGCTGATATCACCAGGTTCCCATTCATTGCTGTCACTGCGAAGAGTGAAGATGATGAAGATAAACCTCAGACTTTACAGCCTCATCAAAGTCAAAATGAGGACAGCAGAGAGGCAGAGCATCCTGCCAGCAGCTCAGCAACACAGATAAAAACAGAAACTGATGAAGAGGACAGTGGGGGATCTGAACCTGTCAGTAACCAAGTTCCAGATAGTCATACACAGTTAAATACTGATGAAAAGGCTTCAGACTGTTCTGAGACTGATGTCAGTTCTGATGATTGGCAAGAACCTTTGTCAGGTTCTGGATCTGAAACTAAAGAGAGTGACAGTGGGTTGGAGGAGACCACGGCACCTGAGTCAGGTTCAAATGCTCCAAAATATATAGAAGCTCATGTAAATGATGTGGGATGTAGTGCTGGGGAAAGTCTTGAGACACACTGGAGAGTCCCCAGAGGAGATAAATCATTCACTTGTGATGTTTGTGAAAAACTATTTACAGATCGAGGAAGTCTGAGAAGACACATGAGAGTCCATGCAGGAGTGAAACCATTCAGCTGTGACGTTTGTGGAAAGAGATTCATCCAGCAGGGACATCTTGAGACACACAAGAGAGTCCACACAGGAGAGAAACCATTTAGTTGTTGTCATTGTGGGAAAGGATTTACAGAACAGGGAAATCTGAATAAACACATGAGAGTCCACACAGGAGAGAAACCATACGGCTGTGGTGATTGTGGAAAAAGATTTACACATCAGGGAGGCTTGAAGAGACACATGAGAGTCCACACAGGAGAGAAACCATTTGTCTGTGATGATTGTGGGACAAGATACAGCTTTAAGACAAATCTTGTTACGCACATGAGAGTCCACACAGGAGATCGCCCATTTGGTTGTGATGTTTGTGGAACAAGATTCAGCCTGAACACAAATCTTAAAAAACACATGAGAGTCCACACAGGGGAGAAACCATTTGGCTGTGATGTTTGTGGAAATAGATTTACAGAAAGGGGGAGTCTGAGGAGACACACAAGAGTACACACAGGAGAAAAACCATTTGGTTGTGTTGTCTGTGGTAAAAGATTTACGCAACAGGGAACTCTGAAGACACACATGAGTGTCCATTCAGGACAGAAGTGTTCGGTTGCAGGGTTTATTGTAGAATAGATTCATTGTGCTTTATATTTCCATTGTATTTTGATGGGTCTTTCTCAGATGTTTTTTTTTTAAATAATGTTAAAAGAAAAAAAAGCTTTTTTCATTACTATGTTTTACAGTGTGTCCACAAAATGCCTTTATTTGCCTTTAACTCTACAGATTTACATTACAGACAGGTGCTTACATATCTCCTCTAAAATAAAAAATGTGTAATGTGTTCATTTTTAAATCAAGTCAGAAAAAAACATTCAAAACCCTGCCTGTAAATGTAATTTGGGCATATCTGGAATAGGTGTTTTAGGATATGTTTAAATACATTTTTGGGAATAGGGTTAGGTAACGTTTTTTCCTCATCTGAGTTGTATATTTCTTTAAAATTATAAGCGAAGAGCATCTGGATATTTACGTTTGCTCTCTAAGACTCTACAGATAAAAGAACATTATTATTTATCAAATATTTAGACTTGTTGCCAGCCAGTCATTTTTATTTTTAGCATGAAAAGATTTATCCAAAAGAAAAATCTTGGGACACACAGGAGAAAAAAAACATTTAGCTGTGGTGACTGCAAGAAAAGATTCAGTCCGAGGAGAATTCTGGACAAATACATGGAAGCCAGCACATGAGAGAAAACATATATATGCAATTTTTGCGCAAAAGATTTACACAACAGGGAAATGTTAGAAAAACAGATGCGAGGCTTTCACAGGAGGCACACCACTTTGTTCTTACATTTGTGGTACAAGAGTTAAAAGTCCACTCAGCAAAGAAACATTCTAATTGTAATGGTTTTTCTGTGAAAACTGCCTCTAATGTTGTTTTCCAATCTTTCATTGCATGTATTTTTTTGCTTTCTCTTGTGTTTATTCTGAATAAAAAACTTCCTTGACGGCTATTTTTTCCTTTGTTGTTATCCGACCAAAAGAAATCCCTGTCTGAAAATGCTGCTCACCTCTACAGTTGCTCTGCATGTCTAATAATATATGTCTCAAAACACCTGCTGCTGCTGCTGAAAAAGCTGTAATGGCAATATAAGTCATAATAAGCTATTCAGACTTGACTCTACATGTACAACATGCAGTCACAATGATTATGATCGAACAGAAAATGGCTCATTTGTCAGAAGGTAGATGGGTGAGATAGATACAGTTCTAGAACTGCCACATTACGGTGAAAAATTATACTGTTCTTAACCCTGATACTTTCCTCCCTACTCTAGATGAAGGCGAAGAAAGCAGATTGTATAATCAGAGATAAATATTGGTATGGGTTAGACAACAAGGGGGGTGTGAGGAAATTAACAGATACTGGCTCATAAGAGGCTTTACTAATTTCCTGCCAAAATTGTGTGTGACTTGTCTTCTAACAACTCAGGTAAGAATGTTTGAGTGAGTCTACATGCACCTCCAGAAAAATCTCTCACTCAATTGCAAATGGATTTCACTGAGCAAACTCCAAGTGAGGGAAAGAAATATTGCCTTGTAATTGTTGAAATGTTCCAATATAGGTTGAAGTTTTTCCCTTGAAACAAGATGCAAGCATTGTCACTCAAGTATTGATCAAAGAATCTTGTCTTGAGGGGCAAGGAGTTCAAGGGGTAGGACTGAAACTTGGGAATGAGATTAGGCCTGGGAAAGTCTATTTGACAAACAAAATAAACACTTAGATTGACAGATTTTTGGTACGTTTTTAATGTCTTAGGTGGAAACCACAACATACAAAGACAAAACAAGAATTTCTTTTAAAAATGAACATAATCCCCAGGGAAAGAAAAACAAGAACAGAAAAAACAAGTCATCCCCCTGAGAAGTTTCAAACCCAAGTAGACTTTGATCTCAAGACTTGCATGTTGTGTGAATATTTTCCCACATGAATCACAATCAAATGATTATGAAACCTCTGTGAGTTGTCAGAGACCTTATCCGAAAACTTTTACCCACAAACATATGTTTATTATCCTGTGTGGACTTTCATATGTGAACTAAGTTTAGCCTGGAAGGTAAATTTTTTCCCACACACATCACATCCAAATGCTTTTTTTCTTGTGTGGACTCTCATGTGTCTCTTCATATTTCCTTGTTGTATAAATCTTCTCCCACACACGTCACAAGCAAATGGTTTCTCTCCTGTGTGCACTCTCATGTGTCTATCCTGAGTTTTCTTATGGCTGAATCTTGTCCCACAAATATGACAACTGAATGGTTTTTCTCCTGTATGGACTCTCATGTGTGAACTAAGATTTGCCTTAAATGTAAATTTTTTCCCACAGACATCACAACCAAATGGTTTGTTTCCTGTGTGGACTCTCCTGTGTGAACTAAGACTTGCCTGAAAGGTAAAATTTTTCCCACAAATATCACAACCAAATGGTTTCTCTCCTGTGTGGACTCTCATGTGTCTCTTCAGATTTCCCTGCTGTGTGAATCTTATCCCACAAACATCACAAGTATATGGTATCTCTCCTTTATGGACTCGCATGTGTCTATTGTGAGTTTTCTTATAGCTAAATCTTGTACCACAAACATCACAACCAAATGGTTTCTCTACAACATTAGCACTCTTCTGCAAATCAGTCTCTGAACAGTCTGACCCCTTTTCATCAGTATACAATTGTGGATGACTATCTGGATCTCTGTTTGTGGAGGGTTCAGATAGTCCACTGTCCTCTCCATCAGTTTCTTTTTTTATTTGTGTTGATGACTTGCTGGCTGGAGGCTCTGCCTCTCTGTTGTCTTTGGTTTGGCTTAGATGAAGCTGTGAGGACTGAGATTTCTCATCACCTTCACCACTGAAAGCAGTAAATGAGGACCTGGTGATGTCATCCTCCTCCAGCCCATTCAGTTCCTTGATACAGAGTTCTTCCTGTTCCTCCTTTACTTGTAGGGGCCCTTGGTCCTCCTGGTCCAGGCTCGGGCACCACTCAGGGGAAACCTCTTCTTTAATCTCCAACGGCTGCTGGATATCTGAAGAAAACACTGAAAAACACAAGAAATGTTGGGAGCCATTTCCTTGGAAATTAATAACATCAAAAATCAATGTGAACTAATCAAGTGCATGAGAGATGGAGATCTCAGTAAGATCCAGGACAAGATGAGTCCACTTACTTTTTCCTGGTACAAAGAATCAAATCCCCAAAGAATCTATTCCAATGAAAATTAGTAATTCCCACACAGGATCAAGCACAAGAACATGTTCAATTTTAGAGAAGGTATTGAGCTGCAAGGTAGTCTTTACACCTTTTTTTTAACAGAATTTACAATCAATACATAAGATATCCAAACTATGAGTTCCCAGAGGCGCTGAGCACTTGGCTGTGTTGCCTTCACTCTGCGGTGACTGGGGTCACTGGTAGCGATCCTGGTTAAGTTTGCCTTGAATTTCGAATAAATCACCGGTGTCACCAGCAAAGCACCTCCACAGCATCACACCTCCTCCTCCATGCGTCACGGTGGGAACCACATATGTAGAAACCATCCACTCATCTTTTCTGCATCTCACAAAGAAATGACGGGTGGAACCGAAAATCTCAAATTTGGACACATCAGACCAAAGTACAGATTTCCCTTGTTCTAATGTCCATTCCTTGTGTTTCTTCGCCCAAGTGCCTTTTTTCTCCTTTTTCTTCTTCTTTCTTTATAGTGGCTTCTTTGCAGCAAATCAATTAAGAGGGTCTGATGTTGAGATGTGTCTGCTAATTGAACTCTGTGAAGCATTTATGCAGGCTTGAATCTGAGGCGCTGTTACTTTGTGGTTTCTGGGTCTGGCAACTCTAATGAACTCCTCCTCTGCAGCAGAGATCTTCTTTTCCTGGGGTGGTACTCATGAGAGCCAGGTTTCATCGTGTGTTTGATGGTTTTTGCGACTGCACTTGAGGATACATTCAAAGTTCTTGATATTTTCCAGATTAACTTACCTTCATGTCTTAAAGTGATGGACTGTCATTTCTCCTTACTTAGCTGAGTGGCTCTTGTCATAATATGGATTAGAACATTGGTCAAATAGGGCTATTTATTGTATTGAACTGTATACCAACCCTAGCTCTTCACAACAAAGTTGACGGTCTCAAACACATTAAAAAGGCAAGAACTTACACAAATTAACTCTTGGCAAAGGACACCTGTTAATTCAAAACCATTCCAGGAGACAACCTCATGAATCTAATCGAGAGTGCCAGAAGTGTGCATAGCTGTAATAAAAGCAAAAGGTGGCTACTTTGAAGAATATAAAATACAAATCATATTCTGATTTGTAAACACCTTTTTATTTACTACATAATTCCATATGTGTTCTTTCTTAGTTTGGATGTCTCCAGTATTGAGCTACAATGTAGAAAAAACTTTTGTCCAAACTTTTGCCCAGTAGAGTAACTAAGATCACTTTAGCTCCACTAATGCTCCACCTCTTTGCCCATTTTTCATTAGCCTGGAGTTAGGCAGAATCAGGCACCACTGAGATGGTGACGGTGCTTTGAGCTTCATTCTAGTTCTTCAGTGATCTATGGGTGATGTCATGGTGGCCCTGTCCACTGTTCTAAACAGTCAATGCATTGAAATGAATTGTGTACCATTATTAACCATGGCTACATTCGCTGTTTGAGATTTAAAGTTAGCTGGGAGAAATACTGGCTGGAGTGGGACTTTGACTGATCAATGGAGGTGTTCACACTGTGGATGACTTAAAGGGGTATACGAAAGGATGCGATGCCACCCGCCATGTTAATCTGATGTCCCTGCCAGCAAAATCAGGAAATCAATTTTTTCTAATTCCTCAATTTTACTTTCAAGTGAAGTCCTTGCCTTTTCTTTTTGTTTCTTCAAAAATGAGGCATATGCTATTATTTCCCCTCATAAAGCAACTTTTTCCCCTTCCCATAGTATTAATGGATTTACATCCTCTGTGTCATTGTGCCCTATATATTCTTTTAGCACACTTCTTATCTTTGTTTTAAATTCCTTTTCCAAAATATGAGAGTTATTAAACCTCCAGATACATGCACTTTTGTCCATGCTACTCTTTACTGTCATCTGTAAGGGTGCATGATCTGAGATGTATACAACGCCAGTTTTAATGTTTTTAGCTATTTGTAGGTCTTTTGAGAACTAAAAATAGTCAAACAGAGACAAGCATCCTATTAATCATTATGTATGTTCATGTGGGTGTACATGAGCAAGCTTGCAGTATAACATTATGTTCACAAGAGTGTGTGGGCATGTGTGTATATGTGTGTCAGCCTGTTTGAACACATTCTTTAAACGGAAAGTCACAAATTTCAATCAATTATACACCTCACCTGTGAATAAAGAGCAGCTCTTTGCTGTGGAGACCAGTTGTCTCTGTATACTCGAACCCATTTGTAAATTCTACAGAAAAACCTTGACTAAGACAGATTCTTTTAACTGTTGTTTATTTTTCATGGCAACTATGATATGCAAAGACAAAAAATAAACCCAGGAGGGCTCTCTTTAAACAATGAGAGACATAAGAGAAATGCATGTCTGACCTGGGAGACCGTTAATGTATCTTGAGTCTTGCTTGTTGACTTAATCCTTTCCCACTAACCTCACAGTCAAATGGTTTCTCTACAGTGTGAACCCTCATGTGCTTTTTCAGATTTCCATGCTGTGCAACTAATTTTCCACAAATGTCACAAACATTTCTCTCCTGTGTGGACTCTCATGTGTGTCTTAAGATGACACTTCTGGACGAATCTCTTCCCACAAACATCACAAACAAATGGTCTCTCCCCTGAGTGAATTTGCATGTGTATCTTCAGAATTCCCTGTCTTGTAAAGCTTTTCCCACAAGAACCACAACCAAATGGTTTCTCTCCTGTGTGAACTGTCCTGTGTCTCTTCAGACTTCCCTGTCTTGTAAAGCTTTCCTCACAATAATCACAAGCAAATGGTTTCTGTTCTGTGTGGAGTCTCATGTGTGAAGTAAGACTTGCCCGTTTCGCAAGTCTTTTCCCACAAAGCTCACAAGCAAATGGTTTCTCTCCTGTGTGGATTCTCATGTGTGTCTTCAGATGTCCCTGGGCGATGAATCTGTTCCCACAAACTTCACAAGCAAATGGTTTCTCTCCTGTGTGGACTTTCATGTGTCTCCTTAGATATGCCTGCTGCGTGAATCTGTTCCCACAAACATTACAAATAAACCATTCCGTTCTTCTGTGGACTCTCATGTGTGTCCTCAGACGTTTCCCTCCCCTAAATCTTTTTCCACAAACACAACAACCAAATGGTTTCTCTCTTGTGTGGACTCGCATGTGTAGAATAAGACTTGCCGGTTCCGCAAATCTTTTTCCACAATCACTACAGCCAAATGCTTCCTCTCCTGTGTGGACTCTCATGTGTCTCTCCAGATTTCCCTGATATTTAAAACGCTCCCCACAGTAATCACAACCAAATGGTTTCTCTCCTGCATGGACTCTCATGTGTCCCTTCAGATGTGCCTGCCGCATGAATCTGTTCCCACAAACATCACAACTGAATGGTTTCTCTCCTCCGTGAACTCCCATGTGTCCCCTCAGACTTTGCCGGTCCCCAAATCTTTTTCCACAAACATCACAACCAAATGGTTTCTTTCCTGTGTGGACTTGCATGTGTCTCTTCAGATGTCCCTGCTGGATGAATCTCTTCCTACAAACATCACAACTGAATGGTTTCACTCCGGTGTGGACTCTTATGTGCCTCCTCTGACTTGCCAGTGCTGTAAATCTTTTACCACAAACATCACAAGCAAATGGTTTCTCTCCTGTGTGAACTCTCATGTGTCCCCTCAGACTTTGCCGGTCCCTAAGTCTTTTTCCACAAACATCACAACCAAATGGTTTCTTTCCTGTGTGGACTTGCATGTGTCTCTTCAGATGTCCCTGCTGGATGAATCTCTTCGTACAAACATCACAACTGAATGGTTTCACTCCGGTGTGGACTCTTATGTGCCTCCTCTGACTTGCCAGTGCTGTAAATCTTTTACCACAAACATCACAAGCAAATGGTTTCTCTCCTGTGTGAACTCTCATGTGTCCCCTCAGACTTTGCCGGTCCCTAAGTCTTTTTCCACAAACATCACAACCAAATGGTTTCTTTCCTGTGTGGACTTGCATGTGTCTCTTCAGATGTCCCTGCTGGATGAATCTCTTCGTACAAACATCACAACTGAATGGTTTCACTCCGGTGTGGACTCTTATGTGCCTCCTCTGACTTGCCAGTGCTGTAAATCTTTTACCACAAACATCACAAGCAAATGGTTTCTCTCCTGTGTGAACTCTCATGTGTCCCCTCAGACTTTGCCGGTCCCTAAGTCTTTTTCCACAAACATCACAACCAAATGGTTTCTTTCCTGTGTGGACTTGCATGTGTCTCTTCAGATGTCCCTGCTGGATGAATCTCTTCGTACAAACATCACAACTGAATGGTTTCACTCCGGTGTGGACTCTTATGTGCCTCCTCTGACTTGCCAGTGCTGTAAATCTTTTACCACAAACATCACAAGCAAATGGTTTCTCTCCTGTGTGAACTCTCATGTGTTCCCTCAGACTTTGCCGGTCCCTAAGTCTTTTTCCACAAACATCACAACCAAATGGTTTCTCTCCCGTGTGGACTCTCATGTGGCTCTTCAGATGTCCTTGCTGGTTGAATCTCTTCCTACAAACATCACAACTGAATGGTTTCACTCCAGTGTGGACTCTCATGTGCATCCTCAGGCTTCCCGGTGCTGTATATCTTTTACCACAAGCATCACAACCAAATGGTTTATCTCCTTTCAGAACTCTTTCCCCAGCATCCAAACCACGGTCACTCTCTTTAGTTTCGGGTCCAGAATCTTGCCACTCACCAGAACTGACATCAGTCTCAGAACAGTCCGAACCCTCTTCATCAGTATTTAGCTGTGGATGACTTTCTGGTTCTCGATTCCTGGCAGGTTCAGATCCTCCACTGTACTCTTCATCAGTTTCTGTTTTTATCTGTGTTGTTGAGCTGCTGGCTGGAAGCTCTGCCTCTCTGTTGTCCTCAGTTCGGCTTTGATGAAGCTCTGAACGCTGTGGTTTCTCTTCATCATCTTCAGTCTTCACAGGAACAGCAGTGGATGGGAACCTGGACATATCTGCCTCCTTCAGTCCATTAAGCTGCTCTCCCTTCTGACTGGTCCAGTGTTCTTCCTGTTCCTCCTTTATGTGTAGGGGCTCTGGGTCCGTCTGTTCCTGGCTAGGGCACCACTCCGGGGAAACCTCTTCTTTAATCGCAAACAGCTGCTGGACATCTGAGGGGAACACTGACACACACAAAGAAAAGTTGGGAGCCATTTCCTAGGACATTAATAACAAATTAAAAATCAGTAACAACTAAACAATTGCATGAAAGATGGAGCTCTCAGAAGGATCCAGGACTAGATTAGTCCATTTACATTTCATGGTACAAGGAATCAAATCCCCAAAGAATCACTTCCAATAAAAGTGAGTAATTCCCACATAGGATCCAGGACAACAACATGTTCAATTATAGTGATTTACTTTACTTTATTAAGGGTGTCATGATTTAGATTTTAAAAATGATAGCATGGTGTTACACCATTCCTGTTCGGCTCCCGGACCATGGTCGGGAGCCACAGGGGAGATGATTTCCTCCAGGGCCGAAGTTTATGTTTACCTTCAGGGTGAACCCCCTTTTATGTGTTAAGCTGGTAGGGAAATAATACCAGGGAACTTATGTATCTCGAGGAGTCATCACCTTTATTCACAGCCAACCTGCAGCCTATATTGTTTTATTGCTACTACTGCTCATTCACTGTACGCACATACGCATGCGCCCTCACTGTCGCTCGCCCACTCACACCTTACGTACCGTATGCAAGAGGATGAGTCCAAGTCTGAATTCGCAAGTGTGAGGAAAAAGAGGACTTGATTCACATTAGCGTGGAGGGACCCAGCTTAGAAGAGTCTGATGCAAAGGAGGCTGTACAAATGTGGTTCAGTCAGGGTAAAAGGTCTAGAAGGCCAAATTACAAGGGCTTGGACCACAGGGGGGGTCTGCTCTAAGGGAGAGTGAATAAAGGCTTGTTAAGGCCTACTTGTTCTGTAGTGGCATTAAAGCTGTTGACCAGTGCCCAAATGTTTACATACATTTAATGCATTTACTGTACTGTGCACATACTTTGTTGACATTTCTGTAGATTGCTTTGCAGTTATGATTTCTACATCTTAATATTGAACTGTTGTTAATATTATACTGACAGTAATAGCACTGTATTGGTAATGTCTGTATGCCTTATTTTTCTAATGTTGCTTGTGACAAAGTTTTAACACAAGACAAGTATTTATCATTAATACAATAAAATGATTGGAAATGTTAATATTTGCTCTGCATACTGATTTACAGTGTACTCCCCTAAATTTTGTGATTGTGCTCCTAGTAAAAAAAGTCAGTCTGAAGCCCTGTACATTGCGAACAAAGGTCAGATATTTTACTGCATAAACATCTAGTCTAAAAATGGCATAGCAACCTGTGCTTTGAAAAGAATTAATTTAAAAATCGAGAACTGAATAGAACCATGACCTTAGAATCGAAAATGTAATCGAAACAAGGATTTGGAGAATCATCATTTTCTTCTAAATTTCCATTCTTTATTCTCTACAAACTTTCCTTATTTAGTCAACTGCATTATTTTTGGTGCCACTATAGACTGACTTAGTGTGATCTTGTGACAACAGCAGCATACTTACAAATCAGGGTGAGCAGTGTGTGCAAAATGCGCAAGCTGCGCACAAAACACGACAACAGCACAAAGGTGGAGAAGCAAAGAGTGCTTTCAGTGCTCGAGGCACAAAAAATGCTTCTGGACAGTTTTACTTGTTGCTCAAATACAAACAGGTGAGCACGTAGAAGAGAGAAACTGCAACTAATCCTGTTGTATCATAATATGCCATGATATGGATTAGAACAGTAGCCGAATAGGGCTATTCACTGTATTGAACGGTGAACCAACCTTAGCACTGCAGAACAAAGCTGATGGTCTTAAACACATCAAGAAGGCAAGAACCTACACAAATCCACTGTTGACAAGGCACACCTGTCAACTGAAAAGCATTCCAGATGACTACCTTGTGAATATAGAAGAAGAATATAAAATATAAATCATATTCTGGTCTATTTAAACTCCTTTATGTTTACTTTGAAAACGAGATCATCCTTTGAAGTAATAACGTGGAAGCTTTATATTTGGTGCAGAAGACTGGCGAAAGTCCCGAGTGCAAAATGGAGGTTGATCTATAAACCGAGATCACAGATGGTCTGTGTGGAGTTTAAATAGGCTGTGTTGATTTTGGGTTTTGGACAGCCTTCAGCATTCACACACTTCCGCAACCGCAGCGTCCGCAAAGTCCGAACATTTGGATGCAGCCTGTGTCGCTAACCTCTGTACAACATGACGGTGTAGGATATGTGGGTGGTGGTGTACCTGAGCTGGAGGGTGAACTTTGTCGGAGTCTTTTGTTGCTCCGAGTCGAGCGGGTTTTTCCCGTTTTCGCTCCGTCTGTATCGTCCTTGTTCATGATTCAGATTCTGTAAAAACACCCGTCGATGTTTTATTCCGGTTTCTGTAGTGCTGTAGTTCGGTTTGTAGCGAATGAGAAGCAGCAGATGAAGAAAAAAATAAAACAAACCAAAGTTGTACGACACAGAGAGAGGTTCGAACCGCTAAAATCCTCTCAGACGGGCGCCGCCATCTTGGATCTCGTACGGTCTCGCGAGGGTTACGTTCCCAGTGGTGCAGCGTTGCCAGATCTCACAAGAGAAACAGAAAACAGGATAATAAATAATAGAGTTCTACAGAGACTGTCTTTAGGACTCTAATAAATACAAACTGAGATATATGTTCTTTGACAATCAATCAATATCTTTATGTAATGGAATTAATTTATTTTGAATAACACAGAAAAGAACAAATTAAGTTTACGCCTCAGCCGAGCAGGCTCATAGTTTTACATGATTTTTCACCTGTTCATTGATCGGAACAGTGAATTATATTGGTCAATAGTTTGTTTGATGTAAATTCCAATAATAATATCTTTAAGTTCACAGCTTATGACACAGATAACAGGTCTTATTTATTCTCAATGTAGCCTGCTGACGGGTTGAAGTGTGGCGATTAATCGCATTTTGTCCATAGTTAACCTAGCAATTAATCACAAATTAATCGCAATTTTTTGGCACATTTTTTGCTGTTCTAAATGTACCTTAATGTATTTTTTTCACGTTCTTACTACTTTTAACAACATAGGAAAGGGTTAGGGTTAGTAAAGTATGATTGCCTTATGAAAATGTTTATTCAACTCTTGAAACCATGCAGGAAAATTAAAGGCTCAGAAAATATCCGCTTACCCTAAATGGGATCAAAACATGGTGATGTCTGCTTTTGGCTGGGGGTGCGGGGGCTCTCTGCATCTGCCATGTGTTTGGCTTGCAAATGATATCTGAGACTCGGCGTACTTCAATGGTAACTCATTTCATGTCGACAGTATGTGCAGATAACTTTTGTCCTACTGACCGAGCCATCTGGCAGTTTTGAAAGTGAATTTGCTGTTCATAAGTCCTTTCTCCATTACCTTTCGCTTTCACTTTTCAGTCCACCGTATTTTTCCCGAACCGCCAACCCTGCTTCTTCTTCTTCTTCTGATTCCCTTTCTTAGTCTTCTGCCACCTTCTGGATCAAGACTACAGCTGCCACCGACGGCTGTAAATCATAAAATGCGCTTTTTTATTTGTTTTTTAAATACCGAGTGTTAATCGTGCGTTAAAAAAATTAACGGCGTTAAGCATTGTTAACGCGTTAACTTTGACAGCCCTAGTTTGAACACATCTTGAATGTGTATGGTCAACTCTCATTTCAAGCAAGGGAATACAGATTACATATGCTGACTATCTTTCAGATCTTCCACCCTTCCTCCACTAAGGATTCAGTGCCAGTTTCTCGCAGGGTTGTAGCCAAGATTTTAGAAATATTGAGGTCATGTGTCATTTTAAGGGTTTAAATAATACAACACATCTTCCAATTTTTTTTTATAGCTATGGTTAAACATATAATGTCAGCACTGTCACAAGGGATCTAAACAACCACAATTGCTAATAAAACTTTTTTTTTTAGTTTTATTCCAGGGAGTCATGGAGACAAGAAACTGAATAAAACACACTTTTACTGTTAAAACAGATGAGATGATATGCTCTTGATTACCACTAACTGGAGTAGTGGTAAGTCAGTCAGGGTGATTAAGGTGGGAAAACGTTAAAAATGCTCTTCAGATGGATTTATATTCAGTGAACTTTATTGCAAGCATCTCATACTAAGCAGTTTCTTCTTTCTGTACCATAAAGATCATGAATGTCGATCAATTATATGTGACCGCTCTTACTCTTTCATGCTCACTTGTGAATAAAGAGCAGCTCTTTGCTGTGGAGACCAGCTGTCTCTGTATACATGAACCCATTTGCAAATGCTATAGAAAAAACTTAGAGTGAGACAGATTCTTTTTCTTTTTCAGATTCTTTTTTTATTTTTCATGGCGACCACAAACTGGAAAGACAAAAAACAAACCCAGGAGGGATCTCTTTAAAGAATGAATAGAAGCATAAGAGTAATACAAACAAGTACAGAGAATACACACCTTTCACCTGACATGTCTAACCTGAGAGGACTTTAATGTGTCTTGAGTCTTGCCTGTTGACTAACTCTTTCCCACTAACCTCACAGTCAAATGGTCTCTCTACAGTGTGAACTCTCAGGTGTTTTTTCAGATTTCCATGCTTTGCAACTTATTTCCAACAAACGTCACAAACATTTCTCTCCTGTGTGGACAATCATGTGTGATTTAAGATGTCTATGCTGTTTGAATCTCTTCCAACAAACATCACAAGCAAATGGTTTCTCTCTTGAGTGGACTCTCATGTGTTTATTCAGATCACTCTGCTGGATGTATCTGTTCTCACAAACATCACAGGCAAATGGTTTCTCTCCTGTGTGGACGCTCATGTGTCTACTCAAATGGCTCCGCTGGATAAATCTCTTCCCACAAACATCACAAGCAAATGGTTTCTCTCCTGTGTGAATTTTCATGTGTGTCTTCAAATGGCTATGCTGGATGAATCTCTTCCCACAAACATCACAAGCAAATGGTTTCTCTCCTGTGTGAATTTTCATGTGTATCTTCAGATTTCCCTGTCTTGTAAAGCTTTCCCCGCAATTACCACAAGCAAATGTTTTCTCTACTGTGTGGACTCTCATGTGTGGACTCAGACTTTTCCGTTGTGCAAGTCGTTTTCGACAATTGCCATGACCAGATGGTTTCTCTCCTGTGTGTATTCTCATGTGTGACGTAAGACATTGCTGCTGAGTGAATCTTTTCCCACAAAGAACACAAGCAAATTTTTTCTCTACTGTGTGGACTCTCATGTGTGGACTAAGACTTTTCTGTTGCGCAAGTCGTTTTCCACAATCGCCAGAGCCAAATGGTTCCTTTCTTGTGTGGACTTGCATGTGTCTCTTCAGATGTCCCTGCACGATGAATCGCTTCCCACAAACATCACAAGCAAATGGTTTCTCTCCTGTGTGAATTCTCATGTGTCTCTTCAGACCGCTCTGCTGGATGAATCTCTTCGTACAAACATCACAACTGAATGGTTTCACTCCAGTGTGGACTCTCATGTGCCTCCTCAGACTTGCCAGTGCTGTAAATCTTTTACCGCAAACATAACAGCCAAATGGTTTCTCTCCTGTGTGAACTATCATGTGTCTCCTCAGACTTTGCCGGTCCCCAAGTCTTTTTCCACAAACATCACAACCAAATGGTTTCTCTCCTGTGTGGACTCTCATGTGGCTCTTCAGATGTCCTTGCTGGTTGAATCTCCTCCTGCAAACATCACAACTGAATGGTTTCACTCCGGTGTGGACTCTCATGTGCGTCCTCAGGCTTCCCGGTGCTGTATATCTTTTACCACAAGCATCACAACCAAATGGTTTATCTCCTTTCAGAACTCTTTCCCCAGCATTACATCCCACATCACTCACCGGTCCAGAATCTTGCCACTCACCAGAACTGACATCAGTCTCAGAACAGTCTGAACACTCTTCATCAGTATTTAGCTGTGTATGACGATTTGGTTCTTGGTTCCTGAGAGAATAAGATTTTCTATTGTCCTTTTCATCAGTTTCTGTTTTTATCTGTGTTGTTGAGCTGCTGGCTGGAAGTTCTGCCCCTCTGTTGTCCTCAGTTTGGCTTTGATGAAGCTCTGAACGCTGCGGTTTCTCTTCATCATCTTCAGTCTTCACAGGAACAGCAGTGGATGGGAACCTGGACATATCAGTCTCCTTCAGTCCATTAAGCTGTTCTCCCTTCTGACTGGTCCAGTGTTCTTCCTGTTCTTCCTTTATGTGTAGGAGCTCTGGGTCCGTCTGTTCCTGGCTAGGGCACCACTCCGGGGAAACCTCTTCTTTAATCGCAAAGAGCTGCTGAACATCTGAGGGGAACATTGACACACACAAAGACATTTTGGGAGCCATTTCCTAGGACATTAATAACAATTAAAAATCAATAAAAAGTAAACAGTTGCTTGAAAGATGGAGCTCTCAGAAGGATCCAGGAGAGGATGCGTCTATATTCCAACTCAATAGTGCTACTTTTCAGGGATTGACAAGGGACAAGGGATTTAATGTTTTCTTTTATTAAGATCTTAACATTTACAACTATTTGCAAAATTACAGTATTATTATTCACTATTAACAAAAACAATTGTCATTAAAAACAATATTATAACAGTTATAGATGATGGACAGTAACAGGCTGAGCAGGAATCCCTGCAGTGCTGCTGGGCTGGATGGTGTCAGTGGGACATCATCTGGGTCGGTACTCAGGGTGTTTGGGGGTCCAGTCTCCTCTGTCCACCACATCATCCATCAACTAGGTCTGCGGTTCTGACTCGATCGACGGCTGCCATGTCATTAAGAATGTTTTAAGAAAGAGGCAAGAATGATAATTTAATAATAATTATTATAATAATAATAATTGTTATAAATCATTCCAACAAACAAAAATACTAAACTAAAATACACTTTAATTAGGAATAACACCTTTAAAATTACAATAAAACCATATGTGGTGATCAGCAGTTTATATGTCAGCATTAATGTAATGTATCTGTATGTTTTTTACCCCCAACTGTTAGGTAGCTAATACTACCTAACATTGATAACATTATGTGGGTTCAATAACAGGTTTACCTCTCCAAGGTCCTCTCAGCTGGGCATACACCAGAGCCACTTCTCCTCTAACTCCACAAGCAGGCGGATTAAAATAGAAATCAGGAACTCCTGCAGCTCGGACAGATCTGACAGTCAAACTTTACTTTACAGTTTCACGGACCCGGCCTGCCTGCACACATAGTGACGTACGTGTAGGGGCGGGAACATCTGGTGACGCAACCAGGAAATGTTCCGAAGGGCCGACTTTAACCAAAGTTGACGGGGCGCACTGAAGTACACTCCTTCGGAAAGACCACAAAGTGCGGGTCCTTGACGTGTGCAGACCCTGAATCGGGACACAGCTACAGTCTGTGTGGATCTTTAATAGGCTGTGTTGATTTGGGGGGTTTGAACAGCCTTCAGCATTCACACACTTCGGCAACCGGAACGTCTGCAAAAGTCGGGATTTGGACATTTGGATACAGCCTAAGTCGCTTACTTATATATAAGATGGTGGTGTAGGAGATGTGAGTTGTGGTGTACCTGAGCTGGAGGGTGAACTCTGGAGTCTTTTGTTGCTCCGAGTCGAGCGAGTATCGTCCATGTTCATGATTCAGATTCTGTAAAAACACCCGTCGATGTTTTGTTCCAGTTGCTGTGGTGCTACACTCCGTTTGGAGTGGAGGAGAAACAGCAGATGAAGAAAAACAGAAAAGAAACCAAAGTTTTATGATGGAGGAGAGAAGCACGAACCGCTAACAGAATCGCAGCTGGGCGCCGCCATCTTGGATCTTGTAAGGTCTCGCGGGAGTTGCGTTCCCAGTGGGGCAGTGTTGCCAGATCTCACGAGAGAAACAAGCAAACAGGGGCCTAATTAATAAACGGTGTGTACATTTTGTACATATACTGCCGCAGTGAGTAACTATGACTTCAATGGTAGTAAACGGTTAATGATTCATATCAATGTGTAAAAAAAATAGTTTCATAGTTTCCCATTATTTTGTTGTTCGGAACAATGAATTATATAAGTCAATAGTTTGTTTGATGTAAATTCCAAAAATAATGAAAACTTTAAGTGCACAAAACTGAGCCAGCATTCAACAGAAGATAAGGGCCATTTTAAAATCACAAATGTTCATGTCAGGTTCTTATTGCTTCATAATCACTGTTACTGTTGAATAAACTGAGCAGAGGAGAAAAACTGATGCGGCTGTGCTTTCTAGATCCTCGACACTGTTGTTTTTATCATTTGTTTTTCTTTCATGCCTGGGTGTGAGGTGTGTGTGTTTTCATATTTCCCTGCTGTGCAACTCATTTGCCACAAACATTTCTTTTTTGTGGATACTCATATGTCTCTTCAGACTTCCCTGATGTGAAAATCGTTTTCCACAATTGTCTCAGCCAAATGGTTTATTTTCTGTTTGTACTTTCATGTGTCTCTTCAGATTTCCCTGACTTATAAAGCTTTCCCCACAGTCACCAAATGGTTTATCTCCTTTGTGGACTCACATGTGTCTATTGTTAGTTTTCTTGAAGTTAAATCTTGTCTCACAAACATCACAACCAACTGGTTTCCTGCTAATGTTTGCGCCCTTCTACAAATCATTCTCCAAACAGTTCAAAGCCTTTTCATCAGTATACAGTGGTGGATTACCATCTGGATCCCGGTTTGTGGAAGGTTCAGATCCTCGACTGTCGTCTCCATCAGCTCCTTTTTTATTAGTGCTGCTGAGCTGCTGGTTGGAGGCTCTGCCTCTCTGTTGTCTTTCACTTGTCTTTGATGAAGGTGGGATGACTGAGATATCTCATCATCTTCACTCTTGACAGCAGGAAATGATGACCTGGTGATGTCATCATCCTCCAGCCCATTTGGTTCTTCTTTACAAGGTTCTTCCTGTTCCTCCTTTAGTTGTAGGGGCTCTGCGTCCTCCTGGTCCAGGCGGGGGTCCACGCAGGAGAAACCTCTTCTTTAATCACCATGGCTGCTGGGCATCTGAAGGGAACACTAAAAAAAAACCCAGAAATGTTGGCAGCCATTTCCTAGTTTTTACTGTTAAAACAGATGAGATGATATGCATTTGATTAACCCTAATTAGAATAATGGTAAGTCAGTCAGGGTGATTAAGGTGGGAAAACATTAAGAATGCTCTTCAGATGGATTTATCTTCAGTGAACTTTATTGCAAGGGTCTTATACTAAGCAGTTAGTTATACTAAGCAGAGTGAGACAGATTCTTGTAACTGTTCTTTATTTTTCATGGCGACCATGAAATGGAAAGACAAAAAATAAACCCAGAAGGGATCTCTTTAAACAATGAGTAGAAACACGAGAGAAATGCAAACAAGTACAGAGAATACACACTGTTGGGAATTGATATTGATGGTTGAATATTATCTAAAATATTAATATTAATTGATACAAATATTATAGTTAATTAATGAAATATAGGTAACTATGATTAATTAATGAACCCAGGGCACCACCCTGAAATCAGGGATCAATAATCAAATGATATACCTTTAGTCTCAAAGCCTGAAATTAGTCAAATTGTCAATATTATGAAAATATCAACTTAGATAAAAGGGAAGGCGTGAATCCAAGCACTGATCATCTCAACCCGCTGTTATGATAATGGGACTGTGCAAAAATAATCACAGATGCTGCTCAGTTAAAATCAACAGTGTTTATTAAATTTTTCTTCCAAAACACAAACCACCTATTTTAACAGACAACAGTTGCTTTCAATAACTACCAACATCGAAAACATAAGCAAGAGGTGTGTGTGTTTGTGGCAGGAAGTCCCTCATGAAGACTACAAAGATGGCCGAACGTGGCTTGTGAAGTCAAGTTCGCTGGACTACAAATCAGTGGGCTTGAGTTAAGAACTCTCGTTGAAGAGACTACAGGAAGCGCTGAACGTGATTTGGCGGAGTCACGAGAAAACACAAATCCTGAGGTGATGATTCAGATTGCACTGGATCATATACCTGGAATTCAAAAATGGCGGCAGTGAATGTGTGAAAGGAAATCACTACACGTGTGCGAGTTTGAACAAAGACAGTGGTTACGTCGTCTTTGGTTTCATGTGCAGTTTGATTGCACGCAAGGTGAATCTTGTTTTCCTTGTTTGAGGCCATGTGGGCAAGGCCCAACAATGCCTTCCACCTGACATGTTTAACCTGAGAGAACCTTAATGTGTCTTGAATCTTGCCTGTTGACTAAATCCTTTGCCGCTAACGTCACAGTCAAATAGTCTCTCTACAGTGTGAACCCTCAGGTGTTTTTTTTCAGATTTCCATGCTGTGCAACTAATTTCCCACAAACGTCACAATCATTTCTCTGCTGTGTGAACTCTCATGTGTGTCTTAAGATGTCTTTTCTGGATGAATCTCTTCCTACAAACATCACAAGAAAAAGGTCTCTCACCTGTATGGACACTCATGTGTAACTTAAGATTTCCCCGCTGGATGAATCTCTTCCCACAAACATCACAAGCAAATGGTTTCTCTCCTGTGTGAACTCTCATGTGTCTCTTCAGATTTCCCGCTACTGTGAAGCTTTCCCCACAGTTACCACAACCAAATGGTTTCTTTCCTGTGTGAACTATCATGTGTCTCTTCAGATTTCCCTGTCTTGTAAAGCTTTCCCCACAATTAACACAAGCAAATGGTCTCTCGCCTGTATGGACTCTCATATGTGACTCAAGATGTCTCTGCTGGATGAATCTCTTCCCACAAACATCACAACCAAATGGTTTCTCACCTGTATGGACTCTCATGTGTAACTTAAGATTTCCCTGCTGGATGAATCTCTTCCCACAAACATCACAAGCAAATGGTTTCTCTCCTGTGTGAACTATCATGTGTCTCTTCAGACTTCCCAGTCTTGTAAAGCTTTCCCCACAATTACCACAACCAAATGGTTTCTCTCCTGTGTGAACTCTCATGTGTCTCCTCAGACTTTGCTGGTCCCCAAGTCTTTTTCCACAAACATCACAACCAAATGGTTTCTCTCCTGTGTGGACTCTCATGTGGCTCTTCAGATGTCCTTGCTGGTTGAATCTCCTCCTGCAAACATCACAACTGAATGGTTTCCCTCCGGTGTGGACTCTCATGTGCGTCCTCAGGCTTCCCAGTGCTGTATATCTTTTACCACAAGCATCACAACCAAATGGTTTATCTCCTTTCAGAACTCTTTCCCCAGCATTACATCCCACATCACTTACCGGTCCAGAATCTTGCCACTCACCCGAACTGACATCAGTCTCAGAACAGTCCGAACACTCTTCATCAGTATTTAGCTGTGTATGACGATCTGGTTCTTGGTTCCTGAGAGAATCAGATCTTCTATTGTCCTTTTCATCAGTTTCAGTTTTTATCTGTGTTGTTGAGCTGCTGGCTGGAAGCTCTGCCTCTCTGTTGTCCTCAGTTTGGCTTTGATGAAGCTCTGAACGCTGCGGTTTCTCTTCATCATCTTCAGTCTTCACAGGAACAGCAGTGGATGGGAACCTGGACATATCAGTCTCCTTCAGTCCATTTAGCTGTTCTCCCTTCTGACTGATCCAGTGTTCTTCCTGTTCCTCCTTCATGTGTAGGGGCTCTGGGTCCGTCTGTTCCTGGCTAGGGCACCACGCCGGGGAAACCTCTTCTTTAATCACAAAGAGCTGCTGGACATCTGAGGGGAACACTGACACACACACACAGAAATGTTGGGAGCCATTTCCTAGGACATTAATAACAAATTAAAAATCAATAAGAACTAAACAATTGCATGAAAGATGAAGTTCTAAGAAGGATCCAGGAGAGGATGAGACTATATTTCAACTCAGGCATTACGCTCTCAAAATTCAGGACTCCTGATGGTTCCCCGGATTAAGAAGAAGTCAGCTGGCTGCAAGGCTTTTTCCTATCGGGCTCCTTTCCTCTGGAATAACCTCCCAGCTGACATCAGACAATCTGGCACTGTTGATGCCTTTCAATCTAAACTCAAAACTCACTTCTTCGATTTAGCCTTCAATTAGCCCTTGAGATCAACTGTAAGCTTCTTCAGTGGCTAGGTGTCAGTCTCAATGTGCTCCTATAGTACTAGCTTTACATTGTGCTGCCGACGAGAAACAATCTGTTTATTTTGATCAATATCACATTTCTCTAACCTTTGTTTTCTGTTCGCACAAGCTGCAAGCTATATCACTCTCTATACTCTCTATAGCTTCCTCCTCCCCTCCTCCTCCTCCTACTGTTTCTCCTCCTCCTCTCTTTCATTCAGGCTCGCTTGTGATGGACAATAGCCCCCTGGGACCATCTACCATTTCCGGGCTCCTGCTGCCTTGAAATACTGACGGATCTGGATCGTGACACCCAAGGCTGTGGTGGATCATTGCTCTCCTCTGCTTAACTATCTCCTCATATCTATATTTCTGTAAATCTTGATGCCTCTCTTCATCTATTGCTAACTATTTTATGTGGCCTGCCCTCTTCCAGGTCACCATGGACATGGACATGGACAGCAGGTTGTGTGGCTTGGGCACCGCTTGGTGATGCCTCGTCCTGCTCAGTCGTCTCCTGGATCCACTCACTTTATATATAACTTGTATCAGACTTTCTGTTAATGTAACTTGTAAACTGTGATTTGTTGCACTTTTCTGTACACGCGACATCTACTGCATGTCTGTCTGTCCTAGAAGAGGGATCCCTCCTCTGTGGCTCTTCTTGAGGTTTCTTCCATTGTTTTTTTTCTTTTATTACCCTGTTAAAAGGTTTTTTTCCCACCAACATTTGAAGTTTTTCCTCACTCGAATTGAGGGTCTAAGGACAGAGGATTTTGTTCACTGTACAGATTGTAAAGCCAATTGAGGCAACGTGATTGTGAGTTTGGTCTATATAAATAAAATTGATTAGGTTTGATTTGAGTCTACTAACTTTCAAGGAATCAAATCCCCAAAGAGTCACTTCCAATGAAAATTAGTAGTTACCACAGGGGAGATGATTTCCTCCAGGGCCGAAGTTTATGTTTACCTTCAGGATGAACCCCTTTCAGGTGTTAAGCTGGTCAGGAAATAATACCAGGGAACTTATGTATCTCGAGGAGCCATCACCTTTATTCACAGTCAACCTGCAGCCTATATTGTGCATTTTATTGCTACTACTGCTACTCCTTTGGCTTCTCCTTCCTCTTCCATTCATTCACTGTATGCACGTTCCCTCACTGTCGCTTGCCTACTCACACCTCACGCAACTAACGCAAACACACCTCACGCACCATCCTACGCCACTCTTACAACAATGGCAACTGCCGATGCAAGAGACACATCGACAGAACTCAACTGAAGAGATAAGTTGTTGTTACATTATGTTGTTAATACATGTTTTAAATTTGACAATGTAGTGTGGTACATTGCAAACAAAGGTCAGATATTTTATTGCATGAAAGTCTAGTCTAAAAATGGCACAGCAACCTGTGCTTTAAAAAAATATATAAATGTAAAAATCAAGAATTGAATAGAACCGTGACCTTAGAATCGAAAATACAATCGAATCAAGGATTTGGAGAATCGTGACACCCCAAGGCTTTACACTTTCTTTTCACAGCATTATCTTCTACATTTCAATTTTTTATTCACAACAAACTTTCCTTATGTAGTCGATTGCATCGTTTTTGGTGCCACTCTAGATTGACTTGGTGTTATCTTGTGACAACAGCAGGATAACAATTTTTGAGTGACCCAAAACAGGTGACTACTTCATGAATCTGAGAGAATCTGAGAGAATGCCAGAAGCGTGTAAAGCTCATCAAAGCAAAAAGTGGCTACTTTGAAGAATATAAAATATAAATCATATTCTGGTCTATTTAAATTCCTGTATGTTTACTGTGACAACGAGATCATCATTTGTAATAACGTAATAACGTGGAAGCTTGATATCTGGTGCAGAAGACTGGCCAAAGTCCCGAGTGCAAAACGGATGCTGATCTATAAACTGAGATCACAGATGGTCTGTGTGGAGTTTTAATAGTCTGTGTGGATTTTGGGTTTTGAACAGCCTTCAGCATTCACACACTTCCGCAACCGCAGCGTCCGCAAAAGTCCAGACATTTGGATGCAGCCTGTGTCGCTAACCTCTGTACAACATGACGGTGTAGGAGATGTGGGTGGCGGTGTACCTGAGCTGGAGGATGAACTTTGTCGGAGTCTTTTGTTGCTCCGAGTCGAGCGGGTTATTCTCGTGTTGGCTCCGTCTGTATCGTCCTGGTTCATGATTCAGATTCTGTGGAAACAACCGTCGCTGTTTTGTTCCGGTTGCTGCGGTGCTGTGGTCCGGTTTGTAGTGAAGAAGAAACAGTAGATGAAGAAAAACAGAAAACAAACCAAAGTTTTATGACGGAGGAGAGAAGCTCGTACAGCCGCAAGACTCGCAGATGGGCGCCGCCATCGTGGATCTCGTGCGGTCTCGCGAGGGTTGTGTACCCAGCGGTGCAGAGATCTCACGAGAGAAACAGGAAACAGGATAATAAATACAAACTGAGATCTCTGTTCTTTGACAATCAATCAATACCTACATGTAATTGAATGTATTTGTTTCTAAATACGCAGAAGAGAACAAATCAAATTAAGTTTACGCCTCACCTGAACAGATATAAGTCATAGTTTCACATGACTTTTCACCTGTTCATTGATCGGAACAGTGAATTATATTGGTCAATAGTTTGTTTGATGTAAATTCCAATAATAATTAAATTTTTAAGTGCACAGCTTATGACACATACAACAAGTCTTATTTCTTCTCACTGTAACCTGCTGATGGGTTGAAGTGTGGTGGAGTGGATGGCGCTCAACTGCAGCACCAACATGCAGCAACTAAAAATAGTGTATGATAATAACTTGTGTAAATAAATGTTTGAACACATCTTGAATGTGTATGGTCAACTCTCATTTCAAGCAAGGGAATACAGATTACATATGCTGACCATCTTTCAGATCTGTGTCTCTTCTTCCACCCTTCTTCCACTAAGGATTCCTGCCAGTTTCTCACAGGGTTGTAGCCAGGACTTTAGAAATATTGAGGTCATGCGTCATTTTGAGAGTTTCAACAGAAGCCAGCATTCAACAGAATATAAGTGCCATTTTAAAATCACAAATTTTCATGTCAGGTTCTTATTGCATTATAATCACCTTCACTGTTGAACAAACTGACTGGAGCCAGGAACATTGTTGTTTTTATCGTTTGTTTTTCTTTCATGCCTGGGTGTGAGGTATGTGTTTTTTCAGATTTCTGTGCTGTGAAACTCATTCGCCAAAAACATAAAAACATTTTTCTTCTGTGGAGACTTGTATGTCTCTTCAGACCTCCCTGATGTGAAAATCTTTTTACACAATCGCCTCAGCCAAATGTTTTTTTTTTCTCGTTGTACTCTTATGTGTCTCTTCAGATTTCCCTGACCTATAAAGCTTTCCCCACTATTAACAAATGGTTTGACTCCTGTGTGTACTTTCATTCGTCTCTTCAGAATTTCCTCTTGTGAAGCTTTCCCCAGAAACTTTCTCTCTGTCGTGGACTCGCACATGTCTATTGTGTGTTCTCTTAAAGTTAAATCTTGTCCGACAAACATCACAACCAAATGGTTTCTCCACAACTTGTGCACCCTTTTGCAAATCAGTCTCCAAACAGTTTAAAGAGAATAAAGAGCAGCTATTTGCTGTGGAGGCCAGTTGTGTCTGTATACCTGAACCCATTTGCAAATGCTGTAGAAAAAAAATTACACTGAGACAGATTCTTGTAACTGTTCTTTATTTTTCATGGCAACCACAAATGCAAAGACAAAAAATAAACCCAAGAGGGATTTCTTTAAACAGTGTGTAGAAACATGACACAAATACAGACAAGATAGGAATACACATGCCTTGCACCTGTGAAATGTCTATCCTGAGAGAACTTACATGTGTCCTGTTGACTAAATCCTTTCCCACTAACCTCACAGTCAAATGGTTTCTCTACAGTGTGAACCCTAAGGTGTTTTTTCAGATTTCCATGCTGTGCAACTAATTTCCCACAAATGTCACAAACATTTCTCTCCTGTGTGGACTCTCATGTGTCTCTTCAGACTTCCCTGTGTTGTAAAACATTTCCCACAATAGTCACAACCAAATGGTTTCTCTCCTGTGTGAACTAGCATGTGTCTCTTCAGATTTCCCTGTCTTGTAAACCTTTCCCCACAATTACCACAAGCAAATGGTTTCTCTCCTGTGTGGACTCTCTTGTGTGTACTAAGGCTTTTCCGTTGTGCAAGTCGTTTTCCACAATCGCCAGAGCCAAATGGTTTCTTCCCTGTGTGGACTCTCATGTGTCTAGTTAGATGGCTCTGCTGGATGAATCTGTTCCCACAAACATCACAAGCAAATGGTTTCGCCCCTGTGTGGACTCTCATGTGTCTCCTCAGACTTTCCCCTTCCCCAAATCCTTTTCCACAAACATTACAACCAAATGGTTTCTCTCCTGTGTGGACTCTCATGTGTCTCTTCAGATTTCCCTGACATCTAAAGCTTTCCGCACAGTAACTACAACCAAATGGTTTCTCTCCTGTGTGGACTCTCATGTGTCTCTTCAGATGTCCCTGCTGGATGAATCTCCTCCTACAAACATCACAACTGAATGTTTTCTCTCCTGTGTGGAATCTCACATGTCTCTTCAGATGTCCCTGCAGGATGAATCTGTTCCCACAAACATCACAAGCAAATGGTTTCTCTCCTGTGTGAACTCTCATGTGTCCCCTCAGACTTTGCCGGTCCCCAAGTCTTTTTCCACAAACATCACAACCAAATGGTTTCTCTCCTGTGTGGACTCTCATGTGTCTCTTCAGATGTCCCTGCCGAATGAATCTCTTCCTACAAACATCACAACTGAATGGTTTCACTCCTGTATGAATGCTCATGTGTCTCTGCAGACCTTGCCGGTCCCCAAGTCTTTTTCCACAAACATCACAACTAAATGGTTTCTCTCCTGTGTGGACTTTCATGTGTCTCTTCAGATGTCCCTGCCGGAGGAATCTCTTCCTACAAACATCACAACTGAATGGTTTCACTCCAGCATGGATTCGCATGTGCCTCCTCAGACTTCCCAGTGCTGTAAATCTTTTACCACAAACATCACAATCAAATGGTTTATCCCCTTTCAGAACTCTTTCACCAGCATTACGTCCCACATCACTTATAGGAGTTTCCATATATTTCAGAGCATTTAAACCCGACTGGGGCGTCCTGGTCTCCTCCGACCCACTGTCACTCTCTTTAGTTTCGGGTCCAGAATCTTGCCACTCACCAGAACTGACATCAGTCTCAGAACAGTCCGAACCCTCTTCATCAGTATTTAGCTGTGAATGACTATCTGGTTCTTGGTTCCTGGCAGGTTCAGATCCTCCACTGTGCTCTTCATCAGTTTCAGTTTTTATCTGTGTTGTTGAGCTGCTGGCTGGAAACTCTGCCTCTCTGTTGTCCTCAGTTTGGCTTTGATGAAGCTCTGAACGCTGCGGTTTCTCTTCATCATCTTCAGTCTTCACAGGAACAGCAGTGGATGGGAACCTGGACATATCAGTCTCCTTCAGTCCATTAAGCTGTTCTCCCTTCTGACTGATCCAGTGTTCTTCCTGTTCCTCCTTCATGTGTAGGGGCTCTGGGTCCGTCTGTTCCTGGCTAGGGCACCACGCCGGGGAAACCTCTTCTTTAATCACAAACAGCTGCTGGACATCTGAGGGGAACACTGACACACACAGAGAAATGTTGGGAGCCATTTCCTAGGACATTAATAACAAATTCAAAATCAATAAGAACTAAACAACTGCATGAAAGATGGAGTTCTCAGAAGGATCCAGGACTAGAATGAGTCCACTTACTTTTTCAGGGTACAAGGAATCAAATCCCCAAAGAATCACTTCCAATGAAAATTAGTAATTCCCACACAGGATCCAGGACAAAAACATGTTCAATCATAGTGACAGTATTGAGCAGCAAGGTAGTCTTTACACCTTCTTTTCACATAATATTCTTCTCAATTTCCATTCTTTATTCTCAACAAACTTTACTTATTTAGTCAACTGCAACGTTTTTGGTGCCACTCTAGATTGACTTAGTGTGATCTTGTGACAACAGCAGCATAACATTACAGTTACAAAGCTGCGTGTGCAAAATGTGCAAGCTGGGCACAAAACAGGGCAACAGCACAAAGGTGGAGAAGGAAAGAGAGGATGTCAGTGCTCGAGGCACAAAAAACGCTTCTGGACAGCTTTCCTTGTTGCTATACTTAAAGTAAAAAATAATCCCGTTGTATGATAATATTCCATGATATGGATTAGAGCAGTAGTGGAATGGGGCTATTCACTGTAATGAACTGTGTACTAACCCTAGCTGTGCACAATAAAGCTGATGGTCTCAAACACATCAAGAAGGCAAGAACCTGCACAAATCAACTGTTGACAAGGCACACCTGTCAACTGAAAAGTATTCCAGGTGACTACCTTGTGAATATAGAAGAAGAATATAAAATATAAATCATATTCTGGTCTATTTAAACTCCTTTATGTTTACTTTGAAAACGAGATCATCCTTTGAAGCAATGACGTGTAAGCTTGATATTTGGTGCAGAAGATTGGCTAAAGTCCCGAGTGCAAAACAGAGGTTGATCTATAAACCATGATCACAGATGGTCTGTGTGGCGTTTAAATAGACTGTGTTGATTTTGGGTTTTGAACAGCCTTCAGCATTCACACACTTCCGCAACCGCAGCGTCCGCAAAAGTCCAGACATTTGGATGCAGCCTGTGTCGCTAACCTCTGTACAACATGACGGTGTAGGAGATGTGGGTGGTGGTGTACCTGAGCTGGAGGATGAACTTTGTCGGAGTCTTTTGTTGCTCCGAGTCGAGCGGGTTATTCTCGTGTTGGCTCCGTCTGTATCGTCCTTGTTCATGATTCAGATTCTGTAGGAACACCCGTCGATGTTTTGTTCCGGTTTCTGTAGTGCTGTAGTTCGGTTTGTAGTGAAGAAGAAACTGCAGATGAAGAAAAATAGAAAACAAACCAAAGTTTTATGACGGAGGAGAGAAGCTCGTACAGCTGCAAGACTCGCAGATGGGCGCCGCCATCTTGGATCTCGTGGGGTCTCGCGAGGGTTGTGTACCCAGTTTTGCAGAGATCTCAGGAGAGAAACAGGAAACAGGATAATAAATACAAACTGAGATCGCTGTTCTTTCTTCTTCTTCTTCTTCTTCTTCTTCTTCTTCTTCTTCTTCTGGTTTTACGGCGGTTGGCATCCAGCTTAATGGTGCATTACCGCCACCTTCTGCTCCGTAGATCCCTGTTCTCTAACAATTAAACAATACCTTCATGCAATGGAATGTATTTATTTCTAAATACACAGAATAGAACAAATTAAGTTTATGCCTCAGCTGAACAGATATAAGTCATAGTTTCACATGACTTTTCACCTGTTCATTGATCGGAACAGTGAATTATATTGGTCAATAGTTTGTTTGATGTAAATTCCAATAATAATTAAATTTTTAAGTGCACAGCTTATGACACATACAAGTCTGATGTCTTCTCACTGTAACCTGCTGATGGGTTTAAGTGTGGTGGAGTGGATGGCGCTCAACTGCAGCACCAACATGCAGCAACTAAAAATAACATAAGATAATAATTAAATAAATAAATGTTTGAACACATCTTGAATGTGTATGGTCAACTCTCATTTCAAACAAGGGAATACAGATTACATATGCTGACCATCTTTCAGATCTGTGTATCTTCTTCCACCCTTCTTCCAATAAGGATTCCTGCCAGTTTCTTACAGGGTTGTAGCCAGGACTTTAGAAATATTGAGGTCATGCGTCATTTTAAGGATTTAATTAAGACAACACATAGAGGAAAACTGAGCCAGCATTCAACAGAAGATAAGAGCCATGTTAAAATCACAAATGTTCATGTCAGGTTCTTATCATTTTATAATCACCTTCACTGTTAAACAAACTGAGTAGAGGAGAAAAACTGCAGTGTGGAGGAGTGTGAGGTATGTGTTTTCTCAGATTTCTGTGCTGTGCAACTCGTTCACCAAAAACATAACAAACATTTCCCTTCACCTCAGCCAAATTTGTGTCTCTCATGTGTCTCTTCAGACTCCCCTGTCTTGTAAAGCTTTCTCCACAATTACCACAAACAAATGGTTTCTCTCCTGTGTGGACTCTCATGTGTCTATTCAGATGGCTCTGCTGGATGAATGTCTTCCAACAGACATCACAACCAAATGGTTTCTCTCCGGTGTGGACACTCTGTGTCTTGAGGCTTGACTTCTGTGTAAAACATTTCCAGCCAAACATCACATCAGACATCACAACCAAATGGTTTCTGTCCTGTGTGAACTTGCACGTGTGTTTCGAGAGCTCCCTTTCATGTTAAACTTTTTCCACAATTACCACAGCCAAATGATTTTGCACTGGTATCACCAGTATTTAGTTGATGATGACCATCTGGTGCTTGACTCCAGGCAGGTTCAGATCCTCCACTCTCCCCTCCATCATTTTCTGTTTTTATGTGTTGCTGATCTGCTGGCTGGAGGTTCTGCCTCTCTGTTGTCCTCAGTTCGGCTTTGATGATGCTGTGAATTCTGCGGTTTCTCTTCATTATCTTCACTCTTCACAGTGACAGCAGTGAATGTGAACCTGGTGATATCCGCCTCCTCCGTCCCATTAAGCATTTCTCCATCCTGACTGGTCCAGAGATCCTCCTGCTGTTCCGTTTTAATATGTAGGGGCTCTATGTCCTCCTGGTCCTGGCTACAACACCGCTCAGGGGGAACCTCTTCTTTAATCACAAACTGCAGTCGGACACCTGCAGGAAACATTGAAACACACAAAGAAATGTTGGCAGCCATTTTCTCAGAAAATAATGGAAAAAAAGAGAAATAAATAAAAACTAGGGAAAAAATAAAAAAAGGAAACAGAACAAAAACACATGTAACTATATTAAAGATGCACACCATCATCAACAAGCAGTCAGGTGGTCTTTGTTATATGGGAAACATTTTGGCACAACATCAGAAAGAAGCATATCAATATATGGGAAATGTGTCATTTAAAAAAATATTAATAAATCAAGCAAACCTGCTCATAATTCATCCAACATCACTGCCACATTATTAGTGTGGTGATCGATCAGGAATAGTCCAATTCACGCACACATTTTCTATGGAGAAAAGAATCATCTTAGAATTCAGAAGAAAATGTAAACAATGAAATTAGTACAGGCGAAGGTGACTAGAAGTGAAATCACAGAAAACCAAGACATGGATCGTGTGTATCTCTTATTTATTAGGCCTACTAAACTGCTGACAAAGGACAACTCTTCAGCACAAACAAATACAATGACAAGACAGCAAACAAATTATTAATTATAAACCTCAGGACTCTCAAGAATGCAATAGATAAATAGAACTACCACGTGGCGGTAATATGCCTTCATTATAAAGAAGGTAAAGCTCCTAAGAAGCTGCAATTTGGTACAAAAACCCTTTGACTTCACAATATGTCAGGTTGCACATTTGACCTCCATATCTGATCAGTTCATGCTTGAGGTCCAAGTGTAGGTTTGTGCTTTGACTACATTTTCCTCATAGCGTTCTTGAGATATCACATTCACAAGTTGTGAAGTTTCAGTTACCTTTGACCTCAAAAATCTAATCAGGCAATCCTCGAGTCACAGTGGACATTTGTGCAAAGTTTGAAGAAAAACCCTCAATGCATTCTCGAGATATCACGTTCACGGTACTGGCCCGTACACCAGCAGAGGCATACAAATTATTGAATGGAATGAATGAATATGGTTGGAAATGGCCATCGCTATAGCAGCTGGTGGTACATTAAGAATAGCGTTTGATAAGAATCCAACTGTCATTTCCAAACTGACCCAGTTGGTAAACAAAGAAATGTATTTTTACTTGGGTGGCCTGTGAGTTGGCTCAGAAATCTAAAGAGACGTGTTGCAGATAATTCTGTGCGTGGGTCAAGTGCAGAGGACATGGCATGAAATTTAGATTCTCAATGATGACAGGATGGAAACAAAAACCAACCAGTGCAGAGTTACCTGTAGCAGTTTGTAAAGAATTACTTTAGAATTTCAACCTAGATCAACTTTGAGCTTTTGTCTTTTGAATGATAGCAAACTTCTTACATAGTAGAGATTATCACATGTACAAATTCTTACAATAAGAAAAGTAACACTGTAGCAGTTAAGTTCTTGAAAAAGAGCTCCTTGTTTGGGAAGAGGGAACGTTCGTGAATTCCTCAGAACAGGGGGAAATGGATGTGCATGTATAAAAGAGCCTCTCAAAATTCCTGTGAAGTTCTCTTTTTAGACACACTTAGACAGCAGTTCAGTTTTTCAGTTCCATGAGTTAGGCAGTAAGGTCTAATATTTTCCTTTCAATCGGATTTGCAGAATCTTTCACTCTTTTGCATGGAATTCCAAGTGGGTTTACAGCTGGTCACACCTGAGTATCTGTCCCCTGCTGTGATAGGGTGTCTAGGTGTTGTCAATGGAACATTCACAGCCTTTACAGAGCCATTTGGTAGAGGAGAAACTTTGATTATCTCAAACTAAGTGAACCTTCATGTGTTTCTTCACATTTCCCTGTTGTGTAAACCTTTTCCCACAAACATCACAGCCAAATGGTTTCTCTCCAGTGTGGACTCGAATGTGTTTCTTCAAACTACTTTGTTCTACAAATCTTGTACCACAAACATCACAACTAAATGGTTTCTCTCCTGTGTGAATTCTCATGTGTGTCTTAAAATGCGTCTGCTGATTAAATCTTTTACCACAAACGGAGCAGCCGAACGGTTTATCTCCTGTGTGGATTCTGACGTGTCTCCTCAGACTTCCCTGCTCTGTAAATCTTTTACCACAAACATCACAACCAACTAGTTTCTCTCCTGTGTGGACTCTAACATGTGCCTTAAGATCTCCCTGTTGTGTAAATCTTTTCCCACACACATCACAACCAAATGGTTTCTCTCCTGTGTGGATCCTCATATGTGTCTTAAGATCTCCCTGTTGTGTACACCTTTTCCCACAAACATCACAACCAAATGGTTTCTCTCCTGTGTGTACTCTCATGTGTCTCTCAAGATTTTTCTTCAGGCTAAATCTTGTTCCACAATCAACACAGCCAAATAGTTTCTCTCCTGTTTGGACTCTGATCTTTGAATCTGTCTTTTCTTTCACTCCAACACATTTATTTATATCTGAACAGCTGGAGGACCCTTTCCCAAAATCACATATTATGTGTCTCTGAAGAGAACTGTTGTAGTGAAATCCTTTACCAAACATAAAGCAGCTGACAGACTTTTTTTCAGCGTTACATCCCACATCACTTACAGGGGCATCCTTATATTTCAGAGCATTTACACCTGAATCAGGTTCCCTATTCCTTTTCCAATCACTGTCACTGTCTTCAGTTTCAGGTCCAGAATTGGACAAAGGTTCTTGCCAACCATATCTGACTTCAGTCTCTGAACAGTCTGAAGCCTCATCATTCGTATTTTGTTGAGGATGACTACCTGCATCTTGGTTCCTGGCAGGTTCAGATCCTCCATAGTCCTCTCCAGCGATTTCTGTCTTAATCTGTGTCACTGAGCTGCTGGCTGGAGGCTCTGCCTGTCGGGTGTCCTCAGTTTGGCTCTGATGAAGTAGTGATGTCTGAGGGTTCTCTTCATCATCTTCACTCTTCACAATGACAGCAGTGAATGTTAACCTGGTACTATCAGCTCCGTCCAGCTCATTAAGCTGCTGTCCCTCCTCACTGGTCCAGAATTCCTCCTGTTCCTCTTTTATGTGTATATACCCTCGGTCTTCCTGGTGCAGGTTGGGGCTCCACTCAGAAGAAAACTCTTCTTTAATCACCAACAGCTGCCGGACTCCTCGAGCAAACACTGAAACACACACAGAAAAGTTGGCTGCAAGTTTCTAGGAAGTTATTTGTTATAAAATTACAATAAAAAAGGATAAATCAATGAAATTAACCAAACAGAGGTTAGTGTTTCCACTTGTAACACCATCCCAAAAAACAAAAACAAAATGATCACAAAAGGAAACATGGCATTTTAAGTTATTGTTAAATCAGTTTACTTATGTATTTTTCAAGTTAACAAAATACAGGCGAGGTAAACAGAATAGGCATTTAATTAGGATGAGCCGATTACGCATGTCTCAGGTTGGGTCAGTTTAGCTAGCCATCTTCAGTCGAGGCTGTAGGCTCGGGGTTAGAGGTGGAATTAGCCAGTGATGGGGACTGTTTGTGATGGTGTTAGGCTGAGGTCATCATTTTGACAGTCTTCTTTTAGCTGCTGGATCTTTTTTTTGTTTGTTTTTTTTCTGCTCATCAGTTTCAGTTCTTAGAGGTTGTGTGACCTGGTGACTAAAATCAATATCAAACCTCTCAATGAAAAATCCAAATGTCTTTTTCCAATACCCTCCCTAACTGGAGAGACACTAAAAAAGACCCATTATTAAGCCTCAATCACAGCTGTGGTCCAGACATTGTAAACATGTTGAGTATTTGCCTCAGTTTGCCTTGTAGTCACTGCTGACTTTTCTTACGTTATGAAATATCAAACATCCTGCAGGCTGCTGCTAATGAAACAGAATCTACAGTTTCAGGATGCTTGTGGCTTCAGGTGGGAGACAACAGATCTAACCGACAGGTCTGAGTGACGTCGTTTGTTTTGCTAGAAGACTAAGACATTCACGGACACTGCAAAAGATAAAGGTGCTGTCTTTTATATGTTAACACTGAACAAATATACTTATTGTCGCAAGTATTTAGCAACACAAAACGTCCAGCAAGTGGTGATGAAGTGTTGGTTTGGACCCTCAGACCTCCCGCAAGAACCGGACATGGAGCCTGAGCCGCTTACCTTTGTACAACACGGTGGTGTAGGAGGTGTGGGTGGTGGTGTAGGAGGTGTGGGTGGTGGTGTACCTGAGCTGCAGGGTGAACCCGGTCCGGAGCTGGCTTTATCTATTTCCGTGTCGTCCGTGTTCATGATGCAGATTCTGTGAAAACACTGGTCGATGTTTCGCTCCGGATCTTTTGGTTTGTGGTCCAGTTTGGGGGTAAAAAGGGGAAACTGTAGATGATGTGATATAGAAAAGAAACAAAAAGGTTTTCTTCTTAAACGTTTCCGGACAAAAATGTTTTATGTCCGAAAAGTTTAGTTAGTTACTTTAAGTCTGACAGCACGGGGGCGCCATCTTGGATCTCGCACTGTCTCGTGAGCGTTGCGTTCAGAGTCTCGCAGTTCTGCCAGATCTCGCGAGAGAAACAACCCTTTCCTTCAGTGGGTGGGGGGAGATGCTGCTTGATTAACTTACTTCTCACATGCTCTATATACAGTATATTAATACATTTATTTACATTTCTTAACAAAACATTTCAGAAATACTGGAGTTTGTGATTTTACATCTTTCTTTCTTTTTTAAAATACTTTTTAAAGGAAATAAAACAAATCCAGCGTGCCAACACACAATGAGGACATATAACACGAGTCTGTAAAAATGTAAAGGAGCTGAAATATTAAGCTAAAGATTTTCACCTTAATGTGTGATGAAAGCTGTTGTTAAAACTGATTTCATGAATTTAGTGTCAAAAAAAAGTTTTCTTTAGGAACTGATATCGAAATCAAGGTATTGGTATCAATATAATCAGATATCAGTCAAATATTCTTAACAAACCCAGCCCTACTTGAACATGGTATATCATCTGGACCAGCAGACTTTTCCACATCCACTGTGTTTACTGACAGTGGCGTGTCCTCTGGAGCCGGAGAGGGAGCAGTTATACTTCCTGTTTACATCCACTGAAACAGCCTGTGGTTCCATTATGTCTAATGGGGAAACATAACCTCAGATTACTGAGACCAAAGACAAATGAACAAAGAGGTGGTTGGTCCTTCCGTTCACCCAGCCCTCTTCCAGTGAGAGCTAATATATACTGAGGTGATTGGGATGCACATTAGCTGTAATCCTGACAGACTTCATGTTCTCACTGGTCCTGCAGTCATGATGCTCGCTGGCTTCCTCCTTCTTCTCCTCCTCACAGGTAAGATGTCTCTCATCCTCACAGTGTCTCTGTCGCTCCGGATACCCACAAAACTCTGTGAACAGCTTTCGGTGGAGGTAATTTTGACCAAGGAAACTGTCTCAATAAATGAAGTCTGAGGCTAATCAGGAGTGACATGGACATAGTTTCTGAAGAGGTGTTGTGTGTTTTTTAAAACGTGATGTTTCATGATGTGAGCATCTCGAAATAAAAGTCCATCCTCCAAATAAACTGAAAACTATCTGAATCACTCGATACAGCAAGAAGTTAAAGTGGTCACACAATCCTTAATCAACCCTAATGAGGCATGGTACGTTTGTTAGAAACAATTTTCTCAGCTTAATAAATACAACATGTTTATTATGCTATCATTAACACTTAAATGTTATTAATACAGTTATGTCTGGACTGTAAATGACACATCATTCTTCCATTCAGTATTTTTGTGCAAACATGTACGCTCTAAAAGAATATTTTCATCATTCGTGGGCACATGAACATTATGTGTTACATTATTTGTAAAAATGTTCAAGGTAATACATTGCTGATTCTTATTATATTTGCCCTTGCATGGAATTCATTTGATGGATGAATGATGAATGAATCTAGACACAGATGATACATACAATGATTTTCTCAAAGAGAAGTCAACAAAATAACTTAACACAAAGCTGCTCTGAGGTTCCAATTTAAAGTCAAAATTAAAACTACGGTAATCAGCATCATATTTCCTGATTTCTTTTTGTTTAAACCAACCTCTCTAACAGATAATGTGTCTTGATGTTTCCTCAGTAGATGGAGAATCATCCAACAGTAACTGCAGTTATCGGGATCTTTATCAGTTTTTAAAGTCAGACGGTGTTGGGACGAACATCATGATCCGGCCGGTTAAAAACCACACATCACCCACTGTGGTACAACTACTTGCACAAATCTATTCCGTTCTAGATGTGGTAAGTGTTTTCTTATGATTATAAGTTAATTATTAATGCTTCTGTCAGAAAGGTTATTTACATTGCTCTGGTGCTTTTCTTTTTCCTGTTGTGAAACCCTGGTACTGAAGAAGCAGATTACACTGTATGTGGACTGAGAATGACGATGAATTGTATCTGATCGGTACCTGACAGCTGACTGGTTCAAACTGGCAGATCCAAAGGAAGAATTTGTAAGATATGGCCAGAATTTTGGTTTGAATCAGTCACAAAATAAATCAAGTGAGTGTGAAAAAGTGGTGATATGATGTCAAAGACATCTTTGGCAGTGCAGAGATGTCTTGCCGTACTAACCAGTTAACCCCGGCCCGTCCTGTCTCATAATAACAGTCCCAAAGCTCACGTAATTTCAGCCGGCAGATGAATGCCAGATGTTGTCCCGTCTTACTAATTAAGACTCATTTTTCATTGTCTTGTGCTCACAAATTGCACCTTAAATAATATCTTAACTTTGTCAGTTAATGAATCAAATCAATATTTTTTGTACAGTGTTGGTAGTTGTTTGTGAATTCTCCCTTTAGTTAAGATTCAACATATTTTGTTTAGTCTGCTGCCTGTTCTAAACTGTGTCACATGAACTCTGATGTAGTAAGTTGTATTAACACTGGATTTGGCTTTCAACTCATGTTTCTTTGTTCATAGAACGAGAGGGAACAGAAATTTGTTTCCTACGTTTGGATTTATTTGGTGAGTCCCGTCTGAGGAAGAAAACATTTTGAATTCTCATCTGGGAAAATCAAATTTATTTTGTTGGAATTAAATTTTCTCCCTGTTTTTTCTTGTTTTACCTTGGTAGAAATGGAGAGATGAGTACATATCTTGGAATCCTGAGGATTTCTGTGGTATTGAGCGCATTTTTCTTTCTAACGACCAACTGTGGAAGCCAGATATAATTATTGAAGAGATGTAAGTGTGTGCAAACTGGTTACAGCCTCAATCGTTATATTACTATGATTATCTTTATCATTATGATTATGATTATTATGATTAATAACAATAACAATAATAATAATAATAATGATAATAATAATAATAATGATAATAATAATAATAATAATAATAATAATAATAATAATAATAATAGTATTTTTTATTTATTTATTTTATTTTCTCATTTTATGAGAACAACATAAAATTGAGTATATACACTCCTGAACACAATCTTAAGACCGGGGAAAATTACAAGCATTTGCATTTGGCGGTGGTGGATTGTAACCAGGTTGTAATTAGAGTTTCAAAATGCAAAGATGCAAGAAGTAAATAGAAGTACTTGTAATAGTAAAGTAACAGAAGCAAAAGACGAAAAATATGGTTACAGTGGATGAACTGCCTGCTTTTCAATAAATGTAGTTTTCAATAAATGTACTACTTTATATTTTTTGTCTTGGGAATGTCAGAAACGCTGTGAGAGCAGCCAGAGCTCACTGCTAGTTTTGAGCAATTCACAGCCACAGGAGCGAGTTGGTGGATGAGCTTCACTCCCTGCTGCAAGAGCCGATAGACACCTGCCTCACAGCAGATGCCTACACTGAGGGGCAGCCCGAACCTGGAAACATGACAGCAGGTGTTTTTGGAGTTGCGAGTCTCCAACAACGACGAGGATGACAACTCCTGAGTGGATTGGGTCGGGCTGCGAAGCCCACAGTTGCAGACAACTGTCAGGATGGGACTGCTCCGCCATCAGCTGCATTGCATCTGAGAGACGACAGCTAAACTGTACACAAAGCAGTGGGAAGAGATCTGCATAGTCACTGGCCACTGCCTTCACCTCAGTAAAGTTGCAGTCCAGGCCACGGGCCGATCAGTGGGCCTGATGGTCCTACAAGAGAGAGTCAGGTGGTTAAACCTCACCAACCTCACCATGAGAGAGAGGAGGATCTACAGGGTCTCTTTGGCTCAGCTGTAGCTTCGGCAAAATGCAACAACCAGGCAAAATGCTGAGGTCACATGGTAAAAAGAAAAAGAAAACTCTTTACAACTAATATGGCCTCCCACATAAATCCAGTGGGGATCACAAGCACCTCTTTCTCATTTCACATTAGCAAGGAGGGCGGTCTGGTGAGATTCTCAGTCATGCTACTTAGACAACCGGGGTTATGCGAATAACCTAATTTTATGGTGTATAATATGTAAAATTCAGTTTAAATAACGCGTGTGTTTGTTCTCATGAAGGACAGATAAGGACAAGATCAATCAGTCTCCTTATCTCGCTGTTGACTACCAAGGTGAAGTCTATGTCAAGAACGACATAAAGGTGATCAGCACCTGCGAGATGCACCTTTACAAATTCCCTTTTGACAGTCAGAGCTGCAACCTTTCCTTCAGGTCTGCTATGCACCCAGGTTAGTGCTTTAGCTGTATTCTGATTTCCTGTTAGTTGTTTTCTTGTGTCTTGAATGAATTAGTCTTTTTTCTTATCTCCAACTTTAGACAAGGAAATTAAGCTTCGTCTTCAGGCTGGGTATGCAGAAACCAGAATGATGCTCATGGAGAAGTTCAAGACCCATGAATGGATACTGTTAAGCTTGTACATCTCTAACCCAGATGTTGGCGATACTGAGACCGAGCAGAGCATGGTGGTTTACGAAGTGAGTATTTCTGGATACAGACAAATGGAGGAGGAAAGTGAAGTTTTTCAATTTCACCTCTGTGTCTCAAGGAAGTACAAGTTTTTTCCTTAAGTATTTCCATTTTGTGAGTCTTAATTCTATTTCATTTCAGAGAGAAGCATTGTTTGTCACTACACAAAAAACACCTGACATGCATAATGTGCAGGTCAAAATTGTACTGATTCAGCACGAAGGGTTTTATTTTGCCTAGACAATCAGAGAACTCCACAGGACATCATGTGCCTCTTTAAACCCTAGAAATTTCCAGAGAAGGACTCACTCCCTAACTAGGAGTTTAGCTGCCAAACCAAGTGTGTCCAAGTATATCACTTTGCTGCAACACAACCTCCAGCTTAAGTCCAATGTGCAATTTACCAGTATCGATAGAATAGATTCTTTACCATTTTGAATGATTTTAAATCGATATATGTCACCTGGAAGGCCAACTTCTGAGCCCAGATCGATGTAATTGGATGAAGTCTCCTTTTCCTTTTCAGCCTTCCTCTTTCAAAGCTGCATTTAGTTAGTTGCAGACATGAGGACTACCATGTTTTTACCATGTTGCTTTAGTTCAGCCTTTTCTGAGTCAACCACCTGATCCTTCAGTATTGTTTCACAGATCAACATGGGCAGGCGCTCTGCACTCTACGTTGTCAACTTCATGCTGCCTGTCCTGTTCTTCTTGGGACTGGACTTGTCCTCCTTCCTGATCTCAGACAGCGGGGGTGAAAAGCTCAGCTTCAAGGTCACTGTGCTGCTTTCTGTCACTGTGATGCAGCTTATTCTGAGTGAAATACTTCCTTCTACTTCAAACAGGATTCCACTTATAGGTAAAGAAGCTCAGAGTCACTGCGCGTCATATGAGCGGGAACAGCACGTGCTGTGTGGTTATTTGTCCACATTAATGATGATGTCTTCCCCCTTTAGCGACCTACATTATGGGGATTTTTGGATTGATGATGCTCAGCCTCCTGGAGACAATTCTGGTGAAGTATCTGTTGGAGAAAGATTCAAAAGAAAATGAACCGAACAGAAGTCAAAGCCTGAGTGAGGACTGTGGCGACAAACAAGGCAAAGTCAGCCTTAACGACTGCTGTAGAGGTGAGAGTCACAGCAACTAAAAGGGAGGTTTGAATAACATTTATGATCTCAGATCAAGTTTAAAACATTCAAAAAAGGGACTAAAATGATCAGCAGGATATGAAGAAATATCAGTTTTGATGTTGTGTCAAAAGCCATTCCTCCCCAGTTTTATTCTCCACCTCCTTCCCCCAACGGTCTCATGCTTCTGTGCCAGCAGTCCAAACACCATCAGTCCTTGTGACTGAGCTCCCAAACAGCTCAATTATGTTATTTCAAATGTGCACTAACCATGTTTCATGTCTAATTTATGATTTCAGGCATTCACTCTGCCTGTGTCTGTGACGTCTCTGCCAGTGAAACACCACCTGAGCTGCTGCCGGTGGGCCAAGAGGTTAGGGAAGTTTCTTCCTGCAGTTTCAAAGCAAAAATATCCTCTGACTTAATAAAATCCAGGTCTCTGACCAGTTAACTGGAGCTATCACCCAATACTGCACTCCAAACTAACAGTGAGATTGGACTGTCTGTCTTTGCTCTTCTTAAATTTAGAAAGAAAACATACAATCCAACTCCATGGCTCACTGAACACACTTCCTAAAAAGGCAAAGAAGAACAGCTGGATTATGTACAAGGCTAATAGGTTAGACTAGTGATTTGGGTATGAAAATAACAATTGAACTCAGTGTATTAAAACTTTTTCAGGTAAGCTGCAGCCAACAGACGGAGGAGTCCCATGACTTTGAAAAGCTGTCAGAGGAGCTGAGAGAGGTGGTGAAAACGTTGTCTCTGCTGCTCAGCTGCAGGAAGGAAGAGACGAAGCCTGGCTACTGGACCAGAGTGTCGAACAAAATCAACAAAGTTTTCTTCATTTTTTATGTCATAGCTGTCACTCTGTTTTTAATCTATATGCTTCTCTGTTGGAATACAGAATAGTGCGGTAAAAAAGTGTTAATGCAAGATAACATCCGAAGTTGTAGGTTGTACTCTGAACCCACAGAGGAAAATCTAATCAAAATGTCTTTGGATGACTGACAATGAGTGACGCTGCAGCTGAAGGTGAAACTGAGGTGATTATAAAGTCTCTGCCACAAACTGTGGTGCCTAAACGTCTGTTACTAACCACATGTTACACTTACTCCAACCCCAAAGAGGCACAATCCTTCCTAGTTTGCATGTTTCACACAGTGGTTCAGATCAAATGTAAATGTTGTGGTGTAGTATTCTTATATACTTTGCAATGAAGATGTCGACTTATGTCTTGTAGTTCAAGAAATCCACCAAAATACATGTCAAATTAAAAGTAAAGCATGCAGGTGTGAACAAAATCTTTATAACCGACCAGATAACATGTTAAAATATTCAACATTTTAAGTTAAAAAAGCAAAAGCTATCACAACTCTAGTATACATCAAGTTAGGGTTGGATGGATATGTATATATATGTGTGTTGTATATATGTATATGTATATGAATGTATATATATATATATATATATATATGTGTGTGTGTGTGTGTGTGTGTGTGTGTGTGTGTGTGTTTGTATATATATGTTTATATTTGCCCTTGTATTTTGATTGTATTTGTGCTTGAATGTACGCGCTGCTATGATAATAATAATTTCCCCTCTGGGATTAATAAAATCAACTAACAATCTATCTATCGTCATGTCATTACAGGCTACATCACAGAAGGTGCAGGTCTCTTGTGTTTCATATGATTGACAATACAACTTATTCCTATCATAATATATCAGACTTTAAACTTGTGTCTGCCTGCTCATCACTGTGTCCACAGACATTTGTGTATTTAAAAAGATTGAGGCTTTTTAATTGTTCTTTACAGGTTATTTAGTCATTTTGTTGAAAGTAACTAAAAAGCAATGTAATGTGCCGAAAGTAACGTATTACTTTAAAATGAAGGTAACTTGGTATGTAATGTATTTTAGAAGTTGCCCAGCAGTGCTCTTGCTGTCCCTGCAGGGTGTCGTGTGTCCTCCGGTCCTGCGGGCGGCGCTGTTCGCTTTGACGTCACCGCGCTGTCGCTCAATCTGTGACGTGGATTTTCATTGAGGCAGTCAGTGCTGCCAAATACACAGACTCACCGACGTCTCACAGCTTCTGTCTGCTAACTTTCTCCACATTTAGAAGTCGGGACAGTGATCGTCGTCCCTTCGTTCATCGCTCGTCGACACACGCCGGTCACAGGTGAGCAGATCCGGTCAGACGTGGACGTCCAGGAGGCTTCTCCAGTATCCGCAGTACCAACTGTTAAAATTCACAAGAATTCACTCGTGTGAGCGTTTATATTTAACTTTAACTCCACTATGTATTTCTGTCAGAGACTCCAGAATGAGTAAAAACAGCAAAGTGTTGAACCTGAAGGATAAAATCAGCGGGAATGAGATGGACCTGAGCCTGTGTAACCTCACCGAGGTGCCCGTCAGAGAGCTGGTGAGCTGGGTGAACATCATGTGAAGTGCAGACACGAGGCTGTGCTGCTGTGTGGCCTCATGTTTCTCTGTTAAAATCCTGCAGAAAATGTATTAAACTTTGCTCATTTTCTGTCATTTATCCAACAGGCTTTATTCACCAAAGCAACTGTACTGGACCTTTCCTGTAACAACATCACCTCCCTCCCTGTAAGTACAGTCACATATACTGAATTAAAAAGCATCATTTCACTCCAAACATGATGTTTTCCTGCTTCTGGGCCTTTTTAAATTGTAGCATTGTGTGCTGATGATCCCTCAGTGAGAGCAGCTCATCTGTTGTCTCTGATTGTCTAATTTGAAGGATCTTTATAGGTGTGAAGAGATAAAAATAAGTTTGAAACCACTAGTGTAAATGTTCCTAATATTTCAATTGAAAGTAAAAGATCTGTCATTAAAGTTAAAGAGGTGGAAAGTAACAAAATAACCTTTTATTTCTCCTCCTCACGTTTCCCAAACAGCCTGATTACTTTAGCTTTAATGCATCTGAGGGAGAATTATCCATTATTTTTATTTTGTGTCATTGCAAAGGGGAATGATAATATTCTATTTACATGGATTTTAACTCTTTGTTGAGCCATCTGTCTTTCAGCCTGACCTACGTCACTTTTCTCTTTGGCTCTGTTTCTTTCACGTAGCCAGAGTTCTGCAACCTGACCCACCTGGTGAAGGTGGACCTGAGTAAAAACCAGCTGACCTGTCTGCCAGACGACCTGGGGAACCTGAGCAGCCTTCAACATCTGGACCTCTACAATAACAAGCTGAATGTCCTGCCTGTCAGCTTCTCTCAGCTCAGGGTTGGTGCCGGACACAAGCACACTGATTCCTTTTGACTGCTCGTACTTCAGAGAGGAAATAGTCTTAGGACAGATATTAGATGCTTGTAAAATCATCACGTATTTTTCACATCTTCAGGCAGCTTGATTACAGTCTCACTCCTCTTTTGTAGTTTTAATATGTTTAGCACAAAGACTGGAAGTGGCCAAGAGGTAAAATATCAGCTGACCAGCAGCTCTGAAGTTTGAACTGGTAATTTGTGAGTCTGAACAGAGCTTGGAAAGCTGTTTACTGTCTTCCTGCTAACTGGCTGCAGCTTCACATTTACATATAGTGCTGACCTCTGCTGATATATTTCTGTACTCGGCACTTCAGTGTATCAGTTGTCGGAAACTGATATGCATGCAGAGTGAACTGAGTTAAACATCATATCTTTTCTTGCATGGTGAGGCTTTGTTCTGACCTTGTTCTGTGTGTGTCTTTGCTCTCAGAGTCTGAAGTGGTTGGATCTGAAGGATAACCCGCTGGAGGCCGGCCTGGCCAAGGCAGCAGGGGACTGCCTGGATGAGAAGCAGTGCAAACAGTGTGCCACCAAGGTGAGAGAGAAAGAAGGCCCACTGACTGAGAGGAGATGAATAAAACAGGCATCAGTTTGTGGAACTCAAGGTTTTTCCTTCCAGGTTCTGCAGCACATGAGGGACATCCAGGAAGAGGTCGATCGCACACGAGAGAAACGCCTTCTGAGGGAAAAAGGTGTGTAGGTTTGCATTTGTGAGGTCTCAAGTGCTGCAAACATTTCATCTAATATAATTTGTCTTCTTCCTTACCCTCCATCAGAGCTGGAGAAGAAGAGGGAGGCGAAGCAGAGGGAGCGGGAGGCCAGAGAGAGGGAGGCTCGTAAACGGGAGAAGGCGGAGGAGAAGGAGAAGAGGAGGAAAGAGTACAACGCTCAGATGGCAGCTGCAGCAGCTCGGGAGCAACAGAAGAAGAAGAGCGAGGAGAAGAAGAAGAAGAATGGACAGGCAGCAGGTGAGACTGAAGGTCTGGATAATGCACCTCTTAAAGGGATAGTCCTTCTTTGTCTTCAACGATTAAGTAAAACATAGAGAGAGTACAGAATTTGTTTTTACTGTTTTCTCAGTTGCTCTAATGTCGCTTACTCTCACTTCACACAGCAGATAAAAAGGTCGCTGTAGAATCGACAGCAAAACCTCGACGGTCTCTCATTGGCCTGGTGTTGAAGCTCCTCCTCCTGCTGCTTCTGGGATTGGCCGGAGTCGCAGCCACCTGCCGACTGACAGACCTGCAGAAGGAAGCCATGTGCGTGCCGGTCAACGTCGCCGTGGACGACGGCCTCACCTGGGCCAAAGAGCAGGAGGGTGTGGTCAGACAGCTGGTGCAAAATCTGTCGACTGCAGCGAAGGAGTTTCTTGAGTCAACGCAAGCGACCAAGAACTAAACTCTCATCTGCCTCCATCTGCTTCAGGAGCTGCAGGCTTTCCTTCCTGTGAATCCTGGGATTGTTTTTTTTTTTTTTTTTTTTAATCTGCTGAAATCATGAATCTCGTTAAGATGGGCAACGCTGCATCGCCCTCACCCTCTGTGTTTGAGGATGCTGGGAGGTGAAGAGTCTGTGCAGAGAGACGAAGGGGGATGGACAGATGTGTTCAAATCATCTTAAATTCCTATGGAATTGTTGTCACTCTTGTACCCTCTTTGTACTACAGCCTGTTTTTAAAAAAACAACACATCATCTTTAATGCCTCCCTGTCGTCCGTGTTCTGCACTGTGGCCTGAACACAGAGCTGGTTTGTGTTTCGGTGAATTACACGGAGCGCGGGTTGTATTTAAGAGATGTTCAGTGAAATGTCAGGTGGCCCTGTCTGTGCTGCACCGGAGTGTCGAGTCACATGTCAGCTGCCAGTCAGAGCTGAGCATCAGTCGGTGTTTGGCAGTCTGATCATGTGCAGCGAAGGCTGTGTGAATGTAGAACTCACTCGTCTGTGGCCTCCTCTGTCTTTATAGTCTTACATCAGTCAAAGCAGCTAAATCTCACAGCTAAAACACATCAGCCCAACTGATACATGAGTGGATTTTTTTTTAATCTTTTTTCCCAGATATAAATAATGCTATCAGGCTAACAACTAACAAGAAAGTGAAGTACAGAAAGTTATATTTGAGGTCTTTAAGGCCTTGTCCACATGTTTACAGATATTTATCCCTGTCATAAAAAACATTAAACATGATTCTGTCCACGAGACCATTTCGCCAAGAACACCAAAACAATTCAACACATGTCGATAAACGAGAGAAGAACAATTCTGAACACGCGTAGCAAATTTTTTAAATTGAAACAAAATGATTCAGAGCGGTTCTTAGACCTCACAGTGCAAATTAAACATTTGCATTGGTGCTAACAGGCAACCAAACCATCAGGCGGCTGCTCATCATAAAAAACATCGGCCTTGGCAAGTTGAAGTGATGTATTTATTTTGCAGATGCTTCTGTTTACACGCCCATACAGACGCATCGTTCTGAGAAATTCTAGCCTTATGTTATAAATCTCTGTTTAAGTGACTGAGAGGCCAAAACACAAAAGAAAATCTATAGTTTTGCAAAATATCAGACAAGTGTGGACGAGGCCTTTGGGACAGTGTTGTTATCAGATCGACTGTCCACCAGAGAGCAAAATGTCTGTTCGGTCCTCAGTATTATACTGCAATGATTAATCAATACACAAATTTAGTTGTTTATTTGTTTCTGTTGATTGACGGACCAATTAGTTGAATAATTATTTCAGCTTTGGTTTATCTTAAAAAAAGTCATCTGATAAATTATCATACAATTTTCTGACCTTTCAAACAGTCACATCTGTTTACTGTTCTCTATGAAAAGATCTGTGTTTGAAGCACCACATCAGTAAAGTGCTGCGGTCAGGATCCTTAAATCATCTGGATAATTTTAGGATTGTGTGCTGATCTGGAACAAACAGTCCAATGTCTTAATTTCCTCTAATCAGTCATCAACATCATGAACTACAGAATAAAGAGACGCGTGTCAGATTATTTTAATCTTCTTTCAGTTAAACTTGTGACTTCTGAACTGATTTTTATTTGTTGGGACGTCTTGATGCAAAAAAAAAAAAGGAAGCTGCCTTTGCTGCTGTGGTTGTTGTACAGCTCTGTCCGTGCTCAAACATTGTCAGCGTCAATAAATGGCTATGCACTGCAAGAAATATTTGAACAATGAGATTTATTTTATGTTCTGCAAACATATTTTGAAGAATCAGCCTTCAATCCAGTGATGCAGAATCCTGAACATTTTCGCTTTTTATCACTTGGAAAACATGAATCTGCTTCAACAGCGTGTTTTTCTACAGCTGTGTTGTTCTTGACTTTCTTTGTTGCAGTTCCTCTTCACTGAGGTTTAAGTATTTTTCTGTAGTTGTTCATCATCATTTAAACTTCCCTCTTCTACGAGCTTCATTCTCACAGCTCCTGTGGACACAGTACACAGCAGGCGCCGCCTCCTCCCTGATCCCAACACAGTATTTCCACATCACCTCCTGTTGTGTGCTTCATGTGTTGTCTCGACCTGATCGTCTAGAGTTTGTGCGGGAAAACAGTTTATGAAACCGGTTCTCGTCTGTCGCTGCAGGTCTGTCTGTAGTCTCTCTCCTTCACGTCGGCCATGTCTTCCAGCAGCCTCGTCCGAACTGACTCGTCCACGATCATCTCGAGCGTCACCTCTTTGAACACCTTACACACCGACACCTGCAGCAGACACGAGGATGATTCTCAGCAGGGCTTCACACTAACTTTTGGATTTGTATTATTGCTGCTTCTTTCTGAAACTTTTAGGAGCACCACTTAAATCATCCTGCAACAAAATGCAATGTCATTTTTCTGTCACAACTGAATCATAAATCCTGAGGTAATGAAAAGACAATTTAAAGCTGTCCAGTTTTTGATGGTAGGCTGCAGCTTCTATCAAAACTGGATAATATAAATAGATGCTTCTTTATATAAAACTTTGTCACATTGTCTCCAAAAATGCAACTAGAAGGTTGCAGTCTGGAGAACAGTGTGGCATCATCTGATCCTCTCACCTCCTGGAAGTCGAGCTTCTTGAACATGGCGATGCTGACCTGGTTGTCCAGTCCAATTTTTGCTTGAAACTTTTTGATTCCAAGTTTGGTGACTCCTGGTGGAAGAAAACACACTTTTCACAAACTGCTATTCACTAAATGTCACCAGATTTGTTGTAGTGTTTGAAAGTTTTATAAATTAGAAGGCATCAAAGGAGCAGCAGCTCTGACGTACGTAACAAAGCTTTATTCTTTTAAAGCTCAATCCATGTCAAAGCCACTTTGTTTGGAACTACATGTGATTATTGCATCTTTCTGACATAATAAAAAATAAAACACGCCTTCAGAAATCTTCTGCTCACCGTAACACATCATCATGCGTGTCACCTCTTTCCCGATGCCTTTGCCTCTGTAGCTGGGCTCTGTTAAAAACAAGAAACGTCAAGGAAATAAAATACACAACAACTGCAGGAAAATAGTGTCAAACCAGAGAGACACCTGAGGAGAAATGAGCGCCGTGTTGAAAACAAATCACACCTTAACTGATGTTTGAACATTCAATTATTTCTCAGGACAAAAACGTTGGCCGTCACCTGCGATCATGATCTCCAGCTCAGCCAGCGACGGGTCGGTGGGGTCAGTCAGGAAGATGTTGACATCTCCCACCATGCACTGCTCCTCTTCTACACTGGTGTCCACCCACCGCTGCTTGTCTAAGATGATGAACGTGCACTCTAGAAAGATATAAATTAAGAAATAATATTTTTTTAAAAAGTTGTATTTTCTTGTTTTTATTTCAGATCTAATGCTCACCAGTAAATTGCAAGAAAGTATGAGCAAACAAATCTGAAGGATGAAGGTCTGAAGGTTTATCGAAGATTAACAGTCACTTTAAACCTGAAACAAGTCCCTTCAGAGAATTTATGAAGCCTGAACAAAGTGTTATTTTGTGGGCAGACGTCTCCTTACTGTCGTCGTCTTCCCTCCAGCTCTTCTGCATGTCGTACTCCTGTTCCAGGGTCAGCGGCTCTGAAGCCGTCAGCTGCTGCAGCTCAGGAGACTTCATCCACTCGTGATACCTGAAGCAGTTAAAGACTGAAGCTGGTTTCTGACTCACAGCTTCTGATTTGACAGTGAAGAGAAACATACAAAGATTCTGGTTCTCTGGTAAAAACTGAAACACGACTTTTGCATTTAACAGTATTTCTACACTGTATTTTGACTTAGAATTAGTAAAAATTCTGAATATTTCTTCTGCCAACTGACTGTAACATTAATATAAGAACCACATGGTTGATTTTTAGATGAATTCATCATTTAATTACAGTTTAAATCACAGAGCATCCACATGTATCTTCATCCTGACTCAGCCATGTGAATGAATAATCATATTAAATTGGTATAATTTATCTTTAATTAAGCTACAGCTCATCATGTTTAACTATAAATTGGAATAATAACAGCACATTTACGAAACGTGTTAACACCCTGTTGACCAGAGGACCTCAGAAGGTGAACAGATGAAAGAATTAGAGGGAATAAATACAATAAAAGAGAAGAAACTGAGAGAATGAATGAAAGCAGCAGACTGTTTTGTTCACCTGGGCACGTGCTCTGCGTTGTAAGGCACCAGCACGACTCTCTGTCCCTCCAGTGACGTGTTCTCATTAATCTTCATGACGTCAAAACAAATAAAAAACACACATATGACTGAAAATAACTTTTTTAACGCAGCTTTGCCTCTGCCTCTATGATGCCAACTCAACTTCCGGTTCAACACTCGCTGGCTCAAACTGCGGCTGCGCGAATTGACGCAAAGGAGGAAGTCGCCCCCTGCTGGACAAAACCAGGAAGTACAGACGAGCTGGAGAAGTTAACTTCTGAAATTCTGCATTAAAACTCAGAGTGAGATGAAAATATCGACACAAACAAACACACAATAAAATATATTTTAAGATAAATATCGCCACAATATCAGAACTTCTCTTTTATCTTGTCAATGTTGCATCTTTGTCTCATGTGTTGATTCAACGTTTGTCAGTTCCTTCTTCAGTTTGGGGAATTTTTACACTATAACTCAACTGAAGGGAAAAAAACTTTAGGAATCTGACAGGTGTTTGTTTTTTTTCTTTTTGTAATATAATCCAGAAACCTTTTTTATTGAACGGTGAGCTCATTTCTGCACATGATTTTCAGATTTAACCTTCTCTCTCTTAACTAACTTTAATATATTTATGACATTTATTTATGTAATGCATGTTTGATTTTTTTTGACATTTTGGCTTTGTATCACACTCATTCCTCTGTGCAGTACTTATGTATATACACTCACAACAATTACATATTGGTTGGTTTAGATGACTAAACACACCCTCCATCACTGAGCTTGTCAGCTTATTGGTGCACATGATGTATAAATATGAGGTTTGTTTTCATCCGATAAAGATTCAACTGGGATCAACAGGTTGTCTTAATCAAAGTTTAATTCCAGCTCATTTCAGAGTCACGCTTCGGGCCAGCAGCTGACCCGTCCCAAAACATTGGGAATGAGACTCGAAAAACAACTTTTAAATTTTTTTTTACAACTAGCACCTTTAAAATAAAGAATATGTTTCTAAAAGGATCATCACCTTGGTTAACTGGGTCTGTCTGCTTCTTAAAAAACACACTTTAACTGTGTTGTCTTGTTTCCAAATTTTATTTCCCAGCATGTCCGGTCTCTAGACAATCTATTGCCTAATGCAGAGTGGTTTAAAACACATTGTTATTGACACTTAGTTGCTCCATTTAACAGCTGTAAACCCAAAGGATTTGTTATAAAGGTGTATTCTGACACTCAATCAGCAATAACAAGGAAAAAAACTTGGTATCAAGTACAGCCACAGTAATATTTATTTTTGCTGTGATCGGGGAATAAAACAAGAGATGGTGAGCTGTAGAAAGGTTCGCCTGTGATCCAGATGAACTGAGGGTGATTAGGAATGATAGCTCTTTAGAAAGTCATGAAAGAGTATGTACATCATGATTTGGGTGTCAAGTGGCCCTGCACAGTCCGTGCCACAGTTTGACCGGCTCCTGTGGTGTGTTGACCATGTCCATCCAGTGCTGCAGCTGCGGGCCTCTGGCGTACATGAAGGGACCCAACACCAGCACTCCCAGTAGGACCGGAGGCTCTGGGGGATAAAAATATGACCTGCGTTATGAGCTTGTGTCAAACAAACAGATAATATAATCCACTTTAGGATGAATCTTTCACCTGAGCGGACGTCCTGTGGCTGCTGCAGCTCAAACCTCAGACAGGCCTCGTCCAGGTGCTGCGGCCGGAGTTTAAAGGTCATCCTGTAGCTGAAATGTGTGTCGCTCTCACCTTTCACCACACAGCTACGCTTGATTTTCACCGCCTGAGTCTGTATCTGTAAGCTCACCTGGACACACACACCTGGGAAATGCACAGATGACATAACACTCATCCTCAAAAGGAAACTCCACAGATGAAGACCAGGTATATTTGCATACCTGCGTCAGTGAGCAGCTGCAGGCCTCGAGCTCTCAGGACGACCACGGAGAGGCGCTGCAGAGACGGACTGTAGCTGAGAGAGATCTGCACGTCACCCAGCTCTGAACACTGACAGAGACAAAAACAAACACGCTGACAGATTATCAGAGTTTCTGTCCACATGTAAACGACCTGTGTGTTCCTGTGTTTACCTGGTTATCGTCCTCCGTCTCCAGGTCCCTCCACAGCACCCTGCCGGCCTGACCGAGCTCCCCCTCCAGAGGAAACAGCACCCGGCCCACCGCGTGACGCTTACCATGCTGCTCCACACTCAGCACACACACGCTCAGGGTGCTCTGAGACACACACACTCCTGACACCTGTGGACGACACAATCAATGAGTTGTCAACCATTAAATCAATCACCTGCTATTCTGATAATGATATTATATAATAATATCTTCACTATGTGGTACGACTAATCTTTTTTTGTTGTTTTCTCTTGCATCAGGTTTACAAGCTCTAAACCTTCATGTCCTCACCTGGAAGACGAAGCAGTCGTTGAACTCCGGGTCGGGCCCCGTGCCCCGGGCCTTGGCCTGTCGGGGCCGCCGGTCGTCAGGGAGCAGCCGAAGCTCCACCAGAGTGACGTTGCCGTGGAAGCGAGGAGGGAGGTTGCCGAGGCGGAGCAAGGAGACCATGAGCTGCTCGCTGCTGTGTCGATACTCCACCGAGAAGCAGAGACGGGTGGCCATGCCGGGTGGAGGGGCCACCACCTCGTTCAGAGGAGGGACAGAGTAGAGACCAGCCAGCACCGTCCCCACCGGGTACCACCCTGACGGAGACGGGTTGTTTGTATTGATCTCAGCTTCAAATCTTACTTACAAGTGCTTTCTGACTTTCCCATTATTGGAATTTAATGGGATTATAATCATTTTGACACGTTGCCAAATAAAGGTAGTAACGACCTACTGCTTACTGAGAGCGACCCACGATGAGCGAGTATGTCCCTGCGAGTCTCCATCTTTATCTCCTCCCCCTCCTCCTTCTCTTCCACATTTTTCAGGTTGTTGTGGTCTTGTGCCATGAAGCGAGGAGGCAAGGTGAAAGGGATCTCACCGGGCCTGTCACACAGAGAAATGTTGTTATTGAGACATCTGCAGTATTTAAATTTCAGGTGCAGCTCCTTTAAACCCAAATGCTTCCAAATGAATGTTGGTCTTTAGTGAGCAGTTCACAGTCCCACTACTCCACATGAATAGTCAGAAACATTGAGAGTAGAGCACTATGGAGGATTTTGTAGTCCCTAACTTGGCCAAAGAGCCCTGAGACACCAGGATCACCGGAGCAGAGCATGCTGGGACTGAAGGCACCGTCGAGAGCAGCTCCTCGTACTGACTGCGAGCCTTCCTCCTCCTCTTCCTCCTCCACAGATAGCACAGCATCAGACTGAGCAGCAGCAGCGACAGGAGAGCCACGGACAGACCAGCAGCCAACAGTAACACCTGGTCTGAACAAACACACTCGTCAGCAGGTAAAGTTTACAGCAAGCATCGAGTGAAACACAGTAAACTGCTCACCTGTCATGTTTCAGTCGACAACAGCAGGTAACTGTGTTCGTCTCTTCTTGTGTGAAGTGTTTTAATGTTTGTGAGGCTGAGGAGCAGAGAGAGGACGACACAGCCGGCTGGTTCTCACCGTTTCATGCTGTTATCTGCTTCTAGGTGAGCAGCTGCAGTCAAACTCCTTTAACCCTTCGATGCTCGAGTGATTGGACCCGACACTCTTCCAGAAGTGGGTCAAACATGACAATGTGTCAGAGAATCATTGTGTTTTTATGATATTTTTGTCAGTTATGTTAAGAATAATCATATATAGTAGATACAGTTTCATATTTTTGTCCATACAACAATCGTTTGAGTTGATTGAGTTATTTTTATTTTTCACTTTTTAACATTTTGAAAGCTTTTATGATTGAAACATGATAATATACATGATAACATACACACACAGATACAATACACAGAGTTGTGTTACCTAGAACAATAACAGTAGCTAAATAAAGTTAGCTTTATGAAATAGGCAAATTTGTTGATACATGATGATAACACACAGAGACGCACTGAAACCAGAAACTAAAGAATCATTTTAGTCATTAAAAGGTCGACAAAAGAAACACAAAGCAAACTGTCAAACAAATCAAAAACAAACATAAAAGGATTAAAATACGTGTTTTCTGAATAATGAGATGGTCGGAGGAGCAGGTGAACATTAAGGGCTTGAATTCTGTGATTTTTTATTTAAAAATCACAGATGTGCACAAACTGGCGACCACCTGAGGGGGCAGACGATTGGATCAACAGCGGTGTTGTGATGTGAATGTGATGGAAGGAGGAGATGGAACGCCACATTAAGAGCCTGAATATTTTCAGTAACACCTTTAAAGAAACAACATAGTGGATATTATAGTTTTTTCACCATTCAGCTGCAACACAATATTGCCTGATTGTTCATCAGCATCCAGCTGCCTCACTGTTTCCTCTTTCAGAACTGTTTCTGAGCCAAAATCAAGTCCCATCCAATCCGGTGCAGCGCTGTGCACTCTGGGTGTTGTAGTCCTTCTACCTTTTGAGTAGAAGTGAACGCCACAGTCCTTTTACTCTGTTTTCTCTGCTCATGTAGCATCAAGTTGAATCAAAATATTCATCTTTCTACTGCAGGGAGAGACATTTTTGTTGAAGGGCCGTCTTTCCATAGATCAAATACTTTTTTTTACCTGCTTTGTTCCACTGTCACACACACCTTTAGGGGTAATATCTTCAGTTTGTTCCTGGTGTTAACGTATGGAAACATCCTCTCAGTGAAAGTGTGTGTGATTGTGTGTAGGTGTGTGTTAGTACCAGGATCAGAGAACGACAGCTTTCCTCTGGTACAGTCCAGATTCACTCTGATCCTCTGGAGCTTCTTCTGCACTTTGAGATCAGTGGGTGGAGCTGATGGTGACCACAACGAGTATTTACCATTGTTTAATATTATTCTCCATAATCCAGACAGTTTGTCTCCCTTCCTCTTGACAGACTCTGCTAACACACCCAGTGACCAGAACGTACTGTCTCCAACCTCGACATCCCAGCTGTGAGTCCCTGATTTAAAGCCCACAGAACCCAGGACGGACCTGTAATCATCAAACCTCTCTGGATTATCAGGAAGCTTCTGTCTCTCTCCTCCTCTCACACTGCTCAGATCTTCAGACAGGATGAGTTCTGGATTAGCAGTGTTTGGGTCCAGAACCACAGGAGTGTAGGAGACCATGTCCTTCATCTTGTTCCAGATGTTGAAGCTCAGGTTGCCCAGGTGTTTGGCCTGGTCTATCAGAGCTCCTGAGGGCAGCTGTGGATCCTCCAGCAGGGGGCGCTGCTGGACTCTTTCCACTGCAGCCTTGTAGTTGTGCAGGAATGAGACGTCTTCAGCTCTCAGCTGCTCCTCTGTGGCTCTGACTGTGTGTGAAAGAGCTGCTATCTCTCTGCTCAGAGCCTCCATCTTCTCCTTCATCATCTGACTCTTCTGCTCCTCTTCCTCCCTCAGTGCAGCCATCCTGGCCTCCTC
>JARJLU010009760.1:0-64213 GCA_030272975.1 Sparidentex hasta
TACTTACATACACACACACACATATATTCACCTGTCTCCATGCCAATTTCCAGCGCTGTAGGCCATAAAAAATATATACAACTGTTGGTATGTGAGCATTTACTTTACCAAGGAGATGGAGAAAGAGAGAGAGACGTTAATCTCCATAAAAATTTGTCACCAGACTAAGTCAGTGGATCCTTGTTATCATGGTCCTGATTTTTAGTTTTGGGATTTCCTGTTTTCTGTTGAAAGTTTATCCTCAAGTGTTGTTAGTTTTATGTCCCGCTTCCTGACTTTGTTTCCCACCCTTTTTCCTGCTCACCTGTGTCCCACTAGTTAATCATTCCAACAAATTTCAGTCGGTGTTTCACTTCAGTCTGTGTGTGTGTGTATTTATTATTTATATATATATAATATATATAATATATTATAATTGTATTATTATTTGTATGATTTTGCAGAATCATGAGCACTAAAGCATAAATCATTGATATTTACCAGCATGATAAACGTGAGATACAAGAAACAATATTCGACTCCCTACATTTGATGCGGCCATAACGCCGTAATATGTGTCCATTCCTCATTTATTTATATTCCGGTTGTCCCTAAGAATCCAATGATCAAAAGCATCAAAATGGTTTTTCATAAAATTATTCCAGCTTGTGAATATCGTCTTGTAGAGTCAATTTGTTTACCGTCTACCAACTTTGTTTGTCAAATAAAATCCAGACTTTACCGGCCGCATCTTTATTTTCCTGTATGGTGTTGTTGGATGTGCTTGTTTTCATCACTTTGCTGGCTACAAAATAAAAGTGTCCCCATCTTTTTCTGTTCAGCACAGCCCGTGAAGTAGATGGAGCGCTCCTTGTTTAAAGGGCCAATAAGCTTTGTTTACTGTTTTTTGCTGCCTTAGTACAGGGATAGCGTTTTGGCTATCAACATGTCAATCACTCAGGCTTCTAGCCAATTATTTTACCTTTCCAACGATGGTAGGCGTGCCCAGGTCCGTTAGGTATGAGCCGAGTGATATCACTGCGTCTGGCAGCTAGCGGGCTAACTTTACGCAGCAGACGCACTCGCACCGGACATTTAAATATTTTTTGACGGCAATTTTCACAGTTTACAATGGCGAAATCCACACACACAAAAAAAAGAAATGTCCGAGAAGAAGACCTGGAATGGATCATGGCATCATCTGATGAAACTGAAGACAGTGAGCAGGGCTCTGAGAGAGAGGAGATGTTTGCTCAGGGCCTCGACGACATCTTAGATCGGTGAGTACCGTCGTCTTGGATGATGTTTGATTTGTTTATTTAGCCATGAGTGAAATTTGATTGAAAGTTAGTGGGAAGGGGTTCTTATGCTTACAGTGAACAGTACAGTCTACATTAGCATTTCATAAATAATGCTAAATGGTTAGAGCCCCAGGGGCTAATTAGCCTAGCTAACATCAACTACTCAACCAAAAATATGTAATCCTTGTAATTCTATTCTATAATGTAATTCTTTTTGAGCCTCTAATTCCCTTTTATTTAATTTTTTTTTATCAAGCTTGTAAACAAATTGAACTAGATCTTTTTCACTGACCAGACACTGGGAATATTCCCCCAATTCAATTATTCTGTTTATATACAGTCATTTTCCTGATGTTGTTGTGCAATATGTAGTACAGTAGTATATATTTATTTTATATCTGTGTTTATTTGTTTCCTATGTAAATAGCACCCTGTTGAATTGCATTTATATATTTTTTCATCATATGTGCTAACATTTGTGCATTGCATTTTGTTGCGTAGGTCACAGTCTGAAGAAAGTGACGTGGATTGGGAGCCTGAAAGTGAGGCAGTCAGACGCCCAACCCCCTTTCCTGCTGAAGGCAGTCATCAGAAGTGCCAACGATCCTCTTCTGCATCTACCAGTGTTACCTCCCTCGCTGCGTACATACAGTATTAGTATATTGAAAGATAATACAATCCTTGTTTGAAATTCAGTTCAGTATAGTCTGTCATTTTTGTATAATGGCTGCTATTCTGTAGTGTCTTGTCGCATGACGGTATCTCAATATGGCCACCTAGAACCGTGTGGAAACCACCTCCAACCACCCATCAAATGAATGTGTGAAAAAATTATGTTTTGAATCATGGAGGAAGGCTTTATAGTCACCAAAGTGCTTCAGTAATGTTTCCAGTGTCACAGAAGTGAGTAGAAGCATTTGGCACAATTTGGCCATTTGGAGACGTTTTGGAGAGGTTTTGGGATGCCAGTGACACCACAAACTAAAAACTCCATAACTCCCATAAGGTTAGGCCTAGAAGTCTAAAATTTCATCCAGGTGTAGTTGACAAGATGTAGATATGTGGCATATTGACATTTGCCTTACATAAAGCACATCCTAGTTATTGTTATTCAAATATGACCTATTTTTTGAAGACAAAAAAAAAATGTTTGAGAGCCATGTTTGAACTGATGTAATTTAGGTTGTGTGTATGTTACATGCTAGGTAAGCACATCTTCAGAAACTAGGGGTTCTCCGCTTTCAAATGACATATCATACATCCATCTGGGACTTGTGGTTATTGTGTCATAAGCTTTTCCATTTGGGTATGCTCAATAGGCGAAAATGACCAAAAACAGGTGGGTGTCAAGGGCTAATTATAGCTTTCTGTGTTCTCAAAACAATTCATACAAGCATCAGAATGCTGCACAAATGATCCTGATAGAGATAACAAAAGACAATCATGCAGTCAGTTTATAAAGTAAAAATAAACAATTAATCTGTTCAGACCTGCAGCATTGCTTCATGACTGCCCTGTCATTTACACAGTGTCACAGATTAATCCAATCTAGATCTTCACACAATTTAGAAGTATGATTTTGTAGAAAGCAGTTTAACATTAACATAAAATAGTATTGGGTGTAAAATATACATAGGAATGTAGTAAAATATCTATATGTAGTATCTATATGTCCCTTTGACTGTTAGGCTATTACTCTGCAGTATTCATGTAGTTTTACTGTTGATACTTGTACTACATGGAGCTGATAGTACTTTTGTACTCTAAATTAAGTAAAAGCTTCAATGCAGGAACTTGTTATATATTTTCTCTGCACTGTAATATTCTTACCTTTACAGGAATGATGTGTGAGTACTGTGTCCACTCTCGAATGTCAGATACAGTAGTAGTGAGTAATTAAGTGCACTCAGACTACTTAGACTACTTACACTGTGCAAAAGTAGCCCACAAATTTGAAGTACTTTTACTTTACTTTAGTACTTTACACCTCATTACATTTTTATAAATATTGTATTTTTACTTCTATAGCTTACAGCTGTAGTGACTTTTCCTATGAAGTTTTTACATCAACTACTCAGCAGTATTTAGATTACTTGAAATACTTCTCTCAACCAGTTACATACTCCTGATAGCTGAGTATTTATAGTAAGACCTGCAGCTGCCTGTCAGTCATGTATGGTTTGTTCTTTTTTCTTTTTTCTTTTTTTTTTTCTTTTTTGCCAGAGTTGAGCTGCAGGACGGGATGGGCCTGCACTCGATCAGCTGTCTGACAGGAAAACAACCAAATAAAGCCCGAGGAAGTGATGACGCGGATGGATGAGATGGTTCAGTTTTTCTCAGCAGGACAGCTCTCTGAGGAGGAGGAGGTGCTGTTCCCCTCTGTCCCCCCGCTGGAGGAGGTGATGGCCGGGGTGGAGGTTAAGGTGATGGGGACGACCCTCTCCTTCCCGTCAGTCACTGCTTTGTCCTGGGCTGCGTGGATCTGCAGCTTACCGCCCACCAGCGAGCAGGTGACGGTCTCGGGGTCGACATCGCTCGGAAGGTCGAACTCCTGCCTGAACTCCTGACACCTGTAGGAGTACGAGCCCTTCTCATCCTCCTTCTTCTTCTCTGTTTTACCGCTCACCCTCAACTTCGTGCCCACCTGTTTGACTGACAGCTCCTCTGGGGAGAACTCCTGAGTGTCTAGGCTGAGGGCAAAGCTGCTGCTGTCCTTCCCCAGCTCCTGGAAGCTGATGGGCCTGAACATCCCCGTCAAGGTTGAGGTCTGGTCGATTTCCTCGAAGATCTTCTGGTGGAGCCTCCCCATGTACTCCACGCTTTGCCTCATCTCCTGCATGTGGCGGATCATCTCCTGCTCGATTTGGTAGAATAGGGGTCGGGTCTCGGGCCACAAGCTTCTGATGGGCCACTGCATGTCCAGGAAAGGCCTCATGGTGACGGGGAGAGGCTGGAAGACGCTGGGGCACAACATCCTAAGAGTAGTAGAGGTGGAGGTCTGGTTTCAGATTAGCTGCTTCAGTCTGGAGTCCGTCTGTCTGATATCCCATCTCTCTGCTGCTTATATACCCACACACACCCCACCAGAAACTTCCAGCAGCATTCCTGTGTGTGTGTGTGTGTGTGTGTGTGTTTGTGTTTACGTGCCCTCATAGTTTAAATGCAGCCCGGCTGGTATTCCTGCAGCCTGCTGCCACATGACGACACATCTCAGCTTTGTTCTATTTCTGCTGCATGACTGTCATCGTCTTCATTAAGCAGGTGAACACACACGAGTCACTTTGCAGTAATTGTACTACAGATATTCTTGTGTCTTTACTCCATCCTTGTCATATATCCAATGTTAAGAGATTATAAAATTAACTCTGTTTTATGTCTTTTAACTTCCTCTCTACACAGGAAGTGGGAATGTGTTGTGTTTGTCTGTTTGTGATCACGTTTACCTGCATTGGATCAAATATCTGATCATTTTAATGACCTAATGTACCAGCTGAAGGACAGACAGAGACAGAATGAAATGACAAACACCCACAGTTTATTAGATCAGCTCCGGGATCATCCTCTCATCTTACAGTCAAAATTAGTCACAGCGACTGGTCACAGTGTACTGGTCTTTATTGTGTTCATGATTTTATTTATAAGTTGTTTGAGTGGATGTTCAAGACGTGTTAAAACATCATTTCTTCACTCAGTGGAGGGAGACTTAAATCAGATGTACAGAAAAGTAAATGGAACATAGCAAAAAAGAGGTAGGAGGCTATCAGATTGTTTAAGTGTTTTTGTTAACAAATGTTACTGAACATAAAACTCATCACATTGATCACACAGGTTTAAGTTATGAGAAACCATTTGATTTCTGTCTATACTACAGTATCAATGAGCCTCAGCTGCTGTTGCCACGGAGAATGATGAAGTCAGAGTTGTTGTAAATTCATATCACTGACTTGTGAACATGGTTACTGAATTCATCCAAAAATGACCCAAATTACAAAGTGTGGCTAACTCACGTTACTGTCCAATGCTGCTAGCATAGCTAGCTTTTATATGTACGTGATGCAGTCATGAAGATTTCTTCTGGGGTCCCTCCATATATCAGCTCCACCTATGAGATTTTTTAATTGGATTTTTGAATAACGGCGAAAATAATCTCTTTGGCAAACACTAGTTTATGATACTTCGACATTTTGCTCATCAAGATAATCTCCATAGATGAATGCTACTTTTGTCATTTTTGAAGCGTAAATAAAATTTCATCTACTAAAAAAATAATTTTGGGCCACAAATAGACTTCATCACAGTGGCATGACATAACATCAAGTGGTACACTTACTACACAATTATTATAAACATCTTCTGTAAACTGATCAATCTACCAGATGTAAAGTTAGAGTCCGAATACTTTGTAACTAAAGTCATTCTGTACAGACAGCCTAGTGAGTAGATAGTTATCAATGTCCATTGTGATGGCACTCTATGTCCCCAATAACCTCTGTAATCTTAGTTAGCCATTTGTTAGCACCTGGCGCTTTTTTAAGACAGGTAAGCCAAGGACGTTATAGTGCTTTACAATTAAATTGCGGGACATTGAACAGTGTGTTTTATGTCTAAGAACAAATAACGTAAATATCTTAAACCTGTGGTAACCAGATGTGCAAAAATGATAACTGATTACCATGTTTTAGAACTACAAACCCCACCACTCTATAACCACTTTGTTCACTGTGAATTGTCTTCACTTGGCAAACAAGGCTTGATAGGCTAATGACTATGCCAGCTATGTAAGCTTAAACTATAGTTAATAAATGTTGATATGGGCTTTCTAACTGGTCCTTGGATTTACATGTATTTAATTAACGTTCTCCTCCTAAAAACGTTAAGAACTCCATACTAGGTTCAGTAAAATGACTTGACGTCATGCTTTTAAATGCTGACGAATAGGGTCAGCGGTATGTAGCAGTACATCAGTCTCCTGGTTTAGTGTGTTGGCAGGGCGCTGAGCTGTTTACGTTAAGTAGACTCATCTACTTAGTTTCTATTTTTTGCCTCGAATTTCTTCCCATCTACTCTCCCCGGTTCTTGCCAATCATACAAGAGAGTTACCTCTCCGGCATCCAGCAGGTCACATGCCAGCTACCAGGACGATGACCAGGTTGATCGGTACGTAACTAGTTCCTAGTACTAGCACTTAACTCGAAAAAATGTTACGGTCGAGAGTTAGCTCCATCTTGCTAATGCTATCAATGGGGGATTAGCTCAGATGGTAGAGCGCTCGCTTAGCATGCGAGAGGTAGCGGGATCGATGCCCGCATCCTCCAATTTTCATTTTGACTATAACACCCCAGACCTACCTCATCTTGGAGACAGTGTGTCGGAAGATATATATGGCTACACTAGTACACCGGTTAGCAGACACTCCTTATTTGTGTTTATTTCAGACTGTAACGGGCACGTGTAAGTCAGCTTCATGGTGCTTGTTTTGGTTGATGCTTTTTAAGAAAACATGTAAGTAGTTTCGTTTTTATCCCAAGATTATTGAACGTCGGGGCGGAAGTTTCCCAAGACGGGCTTTACTAGAATTATAATGTTGAAGTGACGTCATTGAACACGGCTGTTGCACATTAGTATAAACGTCACTTTCCAGGTCACAGACTTGTACCCTGTTAGTTTGCAAACTTAAAATAAACAACTGTCAAAATAAAACTAAGTAAAACAAACAAACAAACAAAAAAAAAAAATCAGGCCTACAGGTAGTATCTTCCGCGTCCAAGTTTAAGCAATGACTCATGGGTTTAATTTCACTCATCCAAACAGAGAACAGTTTAACTGGATGATTATCCGGTAATACATAAAAATATGTATCTATCATCCAGCAGATGGCGCTGTTGATGCTGCCGCCTTACTTCGTTTTAATGCACTGAATGCAGCTTTTTCTAGGATAGGGTCAGTTTATTGGTTATTATTTTATTATAGCTTTCTATGTTCTCAAAACAATTCATACAAGCATCAGAATGCTGCACAAAAGATCCTGAAACAGAAAAAAAAATACAATTATGCAGTCCGTTAATAAAGTAAAAATAAAACAATTAATCTGTTCAGACCTGCAGCATTGCTGCATTTTAATTCAATCTAGATCTTCACACAATTTAGAAGCATGGTTTTGTATAAAGCAGTTTAACATTAACATAAAATGGGATGTAAAATATATATAGGAATGTAGTAATATATCTATATGTAGTATCTATATGTCCCTGAGGCTATTACTCTGCAGTATTCATGTAGTTTTACTTTTACTACATGATACTTTTACTACATGAAGCTGATAGTACCGTCATACTCTAAATTAAGTAAAAGCTTCAGTGCAGGACCTTTACTTGTTATATATTTTCTCTGCACTGCACCTTTACAGGAATGATGTGTGAGTACTGTGTCCACTCTCAGTGCAAATGTCAGGTACAGTAGTAGTGGATAATTAAGTACATTTAGGCTACTTAAGCACTATGCACTACAAATCTTGTTTGCACTTTGTATATACTTTTATATATATTTTTGAATATATTTCTAAATAAAACAAACATCATACTAGCATACTATTGTCTGGAAACATACAAGAAGTTTTAATTAAGAAAAAATGTAATTAAGAATATGTATGGTATGTCCTGGTGACTGTTGTGTTATTATTAGATTATTATTACTCTGTTATACTTGTGTACTTTTGCTGCTAAATTTAACTACATGAAGCTGATAATGCTCCTGCACTTTAGGTTCAACGCAAGACCTTTTCTTGAGATACAGATTTTCTACAAGGTAATATTCCTATATTTACAGGAAGGACCTGAGTACATCGTCCGCTCATAGTGCAACAGTCAGATACAGTAGTAGTGAGTAATTAAGTCCACTTAGACTACTTATGTACTGTGCAAAAGTAGCCCACAAATTTGGAGTACCTTTACTTTACTTTAGTACTTTACACCTCTTTACATTTTTATAAATATTGTATTTTTACTTCTATAGCTTACAGCTGTAGTGACTTTTCCTGTCAAGTTTTTCCATCAGCTACTCAGCAGTATTTAGATTACTTGAAATACTTCTCTCAACCAGTTACATATTCTTGATAGTTGAGTATTCATAGTAAAACCTGCAGATGCCTGTCAGTCATGTATGTTTTTTTCTTTTTTTTTTTTTTGTTCCTTTTTCTTTTTTTTGCTAGAGTTGAGCTGCAGGACGGGACGGGCCTGCACTCGATCAGCAGTCTGACAGGAAAACAACCAAATAAGGCCCGAGGAAGTGATGACGCCCTGGACGACCTCCATGTGACGTAGACCTAAAAAAAAAACTGATCTGCGCCGTGACGTGTCTCCAGGGTTTCCGGCCATGGCGGCTGTTTGTGGTCCGTGTGCGCCGTGTACCGGCCAGAGTCCGGCCGACAGAGTACACCCACCGAGCCGGACTGAGATCTGGACTCTACCGGATCATTCACGCTCCAAAAACCGCCGTACAAAGAGCACAGAGAGCACCGGAGCGTCCATCTACCGCCCGGGCTGCACGCTTGCCTCTCTGACCATATATGGGCTTACCGCCTGCCATATTTGGGAATGTACGTCACGCAGGAGTCTTTATAAAGCCGGGAATCCTCATTGAAGGAACTTGACAGAGCTCAAGTTCAAGTTGTCACCGTCCACACGTGAAAACACCAACCGGAAACAAACATCTGATGTTGTTTACTTTCCCTGATGACTTCTGTCACAAAGATCCTAAAGTAATAACTTAAAAACTTCTGAACCGGGACGCCGGACCTGAAGACCCTCCAGCATTGGCTTCCCCCGAGCATCACCGTCCCAAACAGCCGCAGCAGCAGCAGCCTCTGCCCGGCCAGACCGCCTCTCCTCCTCGGCGTTCAGGAGCGGAGAACTCGGTCCCCGTGCAGGAGCAGCCCGGTGCTCAGGACCTCCAGGAGCGGCTGAGCTTCACACCCGCGACAGCCTCTCGCTCTTCTTCCTCTAAAGAGATGGCAGCGACTAAAGCGGAGCTTCTCCTGCCCACCCTGCAGATCTCCGACCCGCTGACTTGCTTCCAGCAGCCTCTCTCTCCGCTGGACGGATACTCGAAGCTGGAGGAGCTGCAGATGCTGCTGCAGAACGCCGCGGCCGGAGGCTCACTGCTGGCCGCGTCCGCAGCGGAAGGAGCCGGGCTGCTGAGCGGAGAGCCCATGGAGTACGGAGGTGAGGAGCGGGCTGTGCCGGCGGGGTGGTGGTGGTTGCGGGTGTTTTGCAGAATGTTCAGTGGAGACGAAAAGTGCCAGACAGATACACATCAGAACCCCACAAAAGTGCTTAATGATGTTCATTCTGCTCCTAAAATCATGATTTTATGATGTTATGATGTTTACTGCATGATGGAAGAGTGCTTGAATTTCGACTTTATTATAGGAGAACTATGTTGTTTTGTTGAAGAAATTCAAACTAGAAATATGAATGAGGTAACAATTCAAACTTGGAAATGTTCATCTTTTCCACAACTGAATAAATAAGGTGTCAGATGACAATAAGGTCCAGAACACTGCTTGAAGCTAGAAAGGTTACAGGATTCCAAATATAAACAAAGTGAAACAGTATTAAGTTGTGTTACCCATCAGTCTGTTTGTTAAGTTTATTCAGTCATGAAAACAAAGTTAGTTGGTTTATTTCATTTGTATCGGCATAGAAAATAAGTCAGTGAAGATCCTTCTCTTCTAAATGTCTTCGTCAAAACTACATATTGCACCTTTAAGCTGATATGGTGTGTTTGACTGATTAATAATTAATTTCTGAGCTAATAAAACAGGTAATTAGGACGCAATTATAGTCTAATTACTAGAGCTTCTTTCACCTTTTGCCTATAACAGTAATCTAACAGACAATTTTATTCATTTTTATCAGTTATTTGCATACATGCTTTATACATCATATAAAATATCCTATTTTTTGAAATTATAAACATGTTTCTTCAGATCAGCCCATTTTTAAGGATTTTTAAATCTCTTTCTCATCTTCATTCTGTCGTGTTTGAGCGTAAAGTTTAGAAGAAATAAGATGGGAAGCTTCAGGTGTGATGGAGCAGGTAATCAGCTGCGACTTGTCTCTGACCAGCTCTTTATTCTCTTCTTCTCTCTCAGACTCTCTGTCGGATATCCCGGACCTTCAGAGTCTCCCCCCTCTCACCCCCCGCCTAACCCCTCTGGCCTACAGCGGCCGCTTCACCTTCGAGCCGTCAAACTCTGTGTCCAGCAGTGGTGGCCTGTGGGCGGAGCCTCTCCTCAGCCTGTTTACTGGGTTGGTCAGCATGGCGGCTCCCCCCGCTGCAACCTGCAGCATCTCCTCTACTTCCTCGTCAGTGACACCATCAGTGACATCATCATCACTGTCCCAGCCGAACCTCAGCTCCATCCAGATCAGCTGTGGCGGCAGTGACGTTGCATCAGTCTTCTCTGCGACGCAGACATACACCACTGCCACTGGCTCCAGCCTCCCCCTGCCCTCCTCTGACTCCCAGGCCTTTCAACCACAGGGTCCCCCTCCAGCCTACCCCAACTCCAACTCCAGGCTCGGCCTCCAGCCGCCCTCCATGGTGGTGCCGATGCTCCCAGACTACCTGCTGTCACAGCAGCCACAGGATGGCGAGCTTGGGCTGAGTCAGGATCAGAAGCCTGTGCTGTCACAGAGCCTGAACCTGCCATCATCACAGCCTCCACTTACGCCGCTCTCCACCATCAAAGCCTTCTCCACACAGATCCAGCCTCAAGGTTCCGCCTCTGGTCCCACCTTCCAGGCCCAGTTCACTAAATCCAACCGAATGAGGAAGTCAGCCACAGGCCGGCAGTGCAAGACGCCGCCACACGAGCGTCCGTACGCCTGCCCCGCTGAAGGCTGTGAACGCCGCTTCTCCCGCTCAGATGAGCTGACGCGTCACGTGCGCGTGCACACAGGCCAGAAGCCGTTCCAGTGCCGCATCTGCATGCGAAGCTTCAGCCGCAGCGACCACCTGACCACGCACATCCGCACGCACACTGGCGAGAAGCCGTTCGCCTGCACCGAGTGCGGACGCAAGTTCGCCCGCAGCGATGAGCGCAAGAGGCACTCGAAGATCCACCAGAGGCAGCAGGAGCGCAAGACTGACAGGAACTCCGCCCTGTCTGCTCCCATCTCCATCAGCAAGCCCCCTGCCTACCCCTCTCCTCCCACCTCCTCCCCCTGCTCCTCGTACTCCTCTCCTGCTCAGGGTTCGTCCTCCCCTGCTGCCTCGCTCTTTCCCACCTCCTCCTTCTCCTCCCTGAGTATGCAGGCCGCCTCCCCCTGCTTCACCTCCTCTTCCTCACTGTCACATGTCTACACCTCCTCTCCCTCCCCCCACCTCTACGCCTCCTCCTGCTCCTCTCCGATGGGGAGTCCTCAGTCAGAGCTTCCCTCACCCCACAGCTCCAACATCTGCTGACAGAGAGGAAGTCCAAGGTCCCAGTGGCGACCTCTGACCTCAGACTGAAACTCTGCCTTTAACGTGAACTCACATATCAGACCCCGTCCACAACAAACTGTCAGGAGGAGTGAAACACCTCGATGAAACAACATCTAAAACAGTTTACAGACTCTGCTTCTGGTTCATTCTGAGCCTTTTCGACCACCGTAGCTGACAACGTCTGTCGAGTTGAGTTAAAAAATGATGTGCTGGACATGAGCTTTAACCATCAGCACCAAACTTTATAGGGAAAACAGCTGAATTTAAGAGCCAGTCCAATGATTGAAAGAGAGATTCCTGTGTAAATAAGTGTAAATATGAGTATTTTTGTAAGTAGAATGTGTGTACATAATGTTTACATGTATTGTGTACATGGACATGTACATAGTTTTTACCTACTGAGTAGGTTCTGGGACTTTTGTATGTTTACATGCAGGTCAGTGTTTGATTTTATACTGAACATGTTCCCTCTTTAAAGCAAAGAGTTACAAGAATAAAAAGTCAAAGTCGTGTCAGTACTTTTATTTCTGACTCATACTTTATTACTTAATCTACTTGCAGAATTGTGGAGCTTTCAGTTGGTTTTCATCAGCAGATGTTGACGCTAAACTTTCATCATTTTATAATTCATCCAATGAAACTTCAAGACTGTGTGATGCAGGTGAAAGCTGCAGAACAAGGGAGTAAGAGAGACCTCACAAAAATTAGCTTAAACAGACAAGAGAAAATGTAAGTTTGAACATTGACGGCGTCCTGACAACTGAGTCAATTCCAGTAGCTGTAGAAGACCATGAGATATCGATTAAAGCCCCAGAATGAGTGGTTAAGGGGACTGAGTTGAGACTAAATTTTTGACCAAATCTACCACATTCAGTAACATACAAAAGTTTAGAGACCAAAAGACTTTATTTGAATAAAATATGGTTCATTGATCTGAATCAGGAACTATGAGATCAAATAACAAGTCAGAGAGATTACAAACCAGTTCAGACATTCACTGCCAACTTAATATTATATATAAACAGACACAAGATCACAGCATTAATGTGTCATACTGTGCCTCTACATTTGCTGAGTGTTAAACAGTTTTTTTTCATAATGACGCTTTAATTTACTTTAACAGAAGAAGGATCTGAAATTTAAAAAAAAAGTTGTTAGGTGAAAATGAAATGTCAAAGATCACAGAATGATTCCCTACCGCTGTACTCTGGCATTTGTGTCAGCAGTAAATCCAGTGTGTGTTTGTGTGTGAGAGAGAGAGAGAGAGAGAGAGAGAGAGAGAGAGAGAGAGAGAGGCAACCAATGGGATCAGACTTTGTCCAGCCAGCTCTCTGCAGGAAAAAAAACAAGGCTTTAGCCCAAATATGGTGTTTCCTGCTTCTGCAGCGGACGTCCTGCCGCCCAAATAAGGAGCTTCCTGCTAATGGGACACCAAGACGGTGTGTGTGTGTGTGTGTGTGTGTGTGTGTGTGTGTGTGTGTGTGTGTGTGTGTGTGTGTGTGTGTGTGTGTCTGTGTGACGTAACAACTAGACGGACAGGGACGGCAGGTCGGACTGGAATTAGTGTGTCTGTGCGTGAGTGAGTAAAAGCACATTAGCTACAGAGTAGAAAAACTTTGTAGGCAAACTGCAGTAAGATCAAAATCTTGATTGTTTCAGTTTCTAGAGTCAGGCACCAACATGTGTTTCAACTTGATGAATCAGTGAGAAAAATCCCCAGACGTTAACAAGGAGCTATTTCTCAAATGTGGGCTGAAGAAAGAAAGAAAGAAAGAAAGAAAGAAAGAAAGAAAGAAAGAAAGAAAGAAAGAAAGAAAATTGTAATGTGCTAAAACAGGATGATACGGAAGAGGCTTTCCTTTAAGTGGCAATATATATTATTTACTTTTAGCTTAAGGTGTAGTACATATGAATACACACTTTACCTCCAGCTGTCTAATGAATGTAGAGGAGTAAAAACAGAACAAGGTTACCCTCTAGTGGTGAAACACAGTCAGTGTTTTTTTTCGAGTTTAAACCCCAAACTTTGACTTTAAAAAACCTTTCTGTTCTCTTCACCAAGTTTCAGTATTTAAACAAGACAACAGCTGCTCATTAGCTTGTCTATCCATTGGTTCCTAACCTCGGGGTCTGGGCTCCTCTAAAGGAACTCTTAGTAGATCACCCATCAGCAGAATCATTTAGCTGTGCATTCTGGTTGACTTGAGCCAAAGGAAACACGCCAGCCCCTTTTCTCTGTTTTCTCTGGTCCTCTAGCAACAAATTCAAAAATATTTGCGTCTTTCTACTGCATGGACAGCCCAGTTTTATGAAGAGACCATCTTTCTAGTGGAAAGAAAACACTTCCTTAAATGGAGAGAGAAGAGGAAATATCTAAGTTGGGATACACAAGTCAGTCATTTTACACAGCCTTTCTCGTAATCATGGTTGTCAGAGTTCACTCAATGAGTCAAAGGCTATTGATTATAAGATGACACATGTTTGGACTGTAAAACGTGGAGGAAACCAACATGATCCAGGCAGCTCTCGCCTGTTAATTATGAGCTTGTTACCTTTATCACACAGTCGTTCAGACTTGGAGCAGCAGGTGGCGCTCTCTGCTGCGCGAAACCATGCACGCGCCTCCTCCGGGTCATGCGCGTGGCGGATGGATGTAGCAGTGTAGTGCAGGGCACCTGGCTGTGTGTTGGTGAGACTGCTCTGACTACGGAGACGGTCCCGCAGCTGTGTTAGATAACTGAACTTTCTGCGGATGTCTGAAACATTTTTTTTACATCATCAAAGTCGTTTCAAGGAAAGTGACCGTCAGGCGAAGACGCAAACAAGTTACCGTGAACGGTCTGCAGTTGCGTGGCATTTTGCAGCAGTGAGTATTTGATGCACATAATTTAAACTTTTGGTCGAGTCTAACTTTTGCAAACACTTGTCGAACAGATTTTCTGCTGCAACTACAGCAATTACACTATCCCTTCGATGTTATTTCGTTGAATGTTTAGTTCTTGTGGCGCAAATGTCTAAATGTTCAAACGTTGCTTGCGTGTGCGCGGTCACGATTGAGTATGTGCATGAGTTTCCGTAGTGTAGTGGTTATCACGTTCGCCTCACACGCGAAAGGTCCTCGGTTCGAAACCGGGCGGAAACATATTTTTAAACGTCTTTTCGACATGAAAAATGTAACAGAATGCATGAACAGGCATTTAACTTCTCTCTGGCCCAGGCCTCTGCTCGAAAATGCATAAGAAAACTGTACACTTCTAGAGTGAATACCCCATTTGAAACATGCAGTTGCAGCCCAAAATGTCCAGCAAATCATAGCAGAAAATCTGAACATAACCTGTGGCAAGACTGATGCTAATAAAGCAAAGCAGTGCAAAGTTAGAGAGGTTTTAGTAGAGAAAATTTCAAAGCAGAAATTAGCCATTTGGGCACACCCATCTAAATACTGTTCTAAAAATTGTTTTGGCTTTGTTTTGAAGAATCAACCAAACCATATATAGTTTAACCTATAACCCTAAACCTAAAGAAACCATACAAAGGAACGGGCTTGACTCCAACTGGAGCAGATTCATTGTCAAATTTAAAACATTTATTAACAACATAATGTAACAATATCTTGTATTTTCAGTAGGGCTGTCAGGCGATTAAAAAAAAAAATCTAATTAATCACAGGATTTGTAATTAATTAATCTAATTAATCGCATTTTAATCTCATATCTGCTAAAGATACCCTAATAAAGAATTCGAATTCTAGAACATTACAAAATTGTATTGCATGACTAATCAATTGAATCCACTAAGATGAGAAGATCACTTTTTTTTTTGGTGAAGTTTGGTACGTTTCATAAATTAAATTTAAAAGAAAATGGTCAAGCACATCCCAGCAAACCAATAAGGCCAGGTGCATTATTCAAAAATGCAATACAAATACACTTAAATAAATAAAATTCAGAAATAAAATAAGGCTGAGTCTCAAATAGGCACTTAAGCAGACTCGCAATTCAAAATGAGCACTAAAGCTGACTCAATACAGCAATTCAAAATTAATACCAAAACTGACCAAATACGGCAATTCAAAATGAATAGTATAAGTATAAAGCTGTGAACAGTGACATAGAATTTGTCTTCTACACCCCATATAGAACTGGGTTCTTAGCGGGGGGCTTTTGATTTGAAAGTAGCGACCGTCCTTAGCTTGCCGTCACAACAACAATCTAACACAACCAAAAAGCTACAGAGACCGAGGAGACGCTGCATCTCCTGGATCTCAGCGGCTGTCCAGTTGTTCATCTTAATGTCTGTGGACGAGGTGATGGACTGACTGCTGTGATCAGCTGTTTCTTGGTTTTAAAACTCCCCGGCTGTAGGTCGCACAACAGTGCAGGTCATCGACAACTCCGCCCACCTCACTCAGAGGCCGGCACATTTCCACCTCGTTTTTAGATAGGCGAGGCGGAAATAAGTGTACCCTCCGAGGTGGAAAATCAGCGGACCAAAACAGACCCCCAATTTGCTGGTCTCTGTCTAAAACCACAGACTGAGCCGCCAAAAGGACGGGCAAATTGGCAGCTTGGTGCTCTGTCTAAAAACGGCTCATCTCTGTTGTCACCCTGCTTTGACTAGCGACGCAGGTGGGAAGTCACCAACACGTCCGGACAAGTTCCTCGGTGCTAGCGCTACCGTGACCTGCCACTGCCAAGTAGCCTACGGGTCATTTAATGGGCCAAATTTAAAATGCTTGTGCATTGAATTGCCACTCAATCAATTAAAAAATAACGCGTTATAAAGAGTAACGCAATTAATTCTAAGATTCTAATCTAATTAATGCGTTAAACTGACATCCCTAATTTTCATTCAGTTGGAAACTCAAACAAAGTACCCTGCCATCTAGTTTCTGCAGAGCTTGTAAACTGTGGCTTTTTTTGTCAACATAACTCACTGGAAATCCAAAATACTTCCACACTTGCGACTTCATTGAAAGAGGAGGGGGTTCAAGTTCTGTCTATGGGTTGCCACTGTTGTAAGAGTTGTGCTCCCCTTTCAGGAATAGATCAGTGCCTGAGGTGTGTGTGCTTAGAGTTCGTAAGGTGTGAGTGGGCGAGTGAGAGTGAGGGAGCGTTCGTATATGCAGACAGTGAACAAATGGCAGAGGAAGGAGAAGAGAAAGGAGTAGCAGTAGTAGTGAGGGCAATAAAGTGCACAATACAAGCTGCAGTTTGGCTGTGAATAAAGGCAACGGCTCCTCCAGATACAGGAAAGATCCCTGGCATTATTTCCCGACCAGCTTAACACGTGAAAGGGGTTCACCCAGACGGTAAACACGAACTTCGGCCCTGGAGGAAATCACCTCCCCTGTGGGAGCCGAACATGAATGGTGTAACACCATGTTATTGTTTTGCTGGCTGTAGCTAACAGCTACCGGCTTAGCTAGTAGTTAAGTTAGAAGTTAGAATAAGAGGAGGAGAGGTTGACTCACAGCACCTTACACACAAGCCAACTACATGGGGGTGTGGCAGCATCGACAGTCCCATATTTTCACGCGTGTGTGCGGTCAGAATTGGGGGGCTGTGCAAGTTTCCGTAGTGTAGTGGTTATCACGTTCGCCTCACACGCGAAAGGTCCCCGGTTCGAAACCGGGCGGAAACAATTTCTTTGAAGTGTTTTAGCTAAGTTGTGTGTGTGACATGAAGAATGAACTGAAATATTGACAGGTTGTATGAACAGGCATATAAAGAATAACAGATATTATGTATGTTAGTTGGACGGGTAGTATAATGCAACAATATAACCCCATATAAAGGTAAGAAAGATTTTCATGACAAAAAGATGTGCTCTGCCCTGGGACCTTTCACATGTTAGGCAAGTGTGATAACCACTCAATCATGACCTAGTCCGAGGAAAAAAATACCACAGTTGTAGGTGGAGAAGTGTCTGTCCTCCGCCTGTCCTACCGACTCTTCGTCACATTTATGCCCGAAAAACAGCATCTGTCACCAGCAAAAACCTTTAAAGGCAGGAACACACCGGCCCAACCATTGGATGTCTGAAGCGCTTGAAGAGACTCAGACAAGGTCAGGAACAAATATGTTCGGTGTGTTCAGCTGTGTTGGAAGCTTGGGGAAGTGCTCAGACGTTGTCTGCTCCAGTTCAACATGCTAAGTCTGACGAGGTTGGCTGTCGGATGTCTTAGTTATTGGATTCTCTGATTGGCAGTGTGCTAGCGAATCAGCGCGGTGTGTGGGAGGGGCGGAATACTATGCGCACATTGGTTACGCTAAAGGTCCCCGGTTCGAAACTGGGCGGAGACATTGTTGTTAAAGTTTTTTAGCTAAGTGGTGTATTTGACATGAAGAAGGAACTGAAATATTGACAGGTTGTATGAACAGGCATATGAAAAATAGCAGAAATTATGGATGTCAGTTAGACTGGTAGTAAAATGCAACAATATAACCCCTTACAAAGGAAAGAAACATCTTCATGACATAAATATGTGTTTCTGCCCTGGGACCTTTCACGTGTTAGGCAAGCGTGATAACCACTCAATCATGACCATGCACATACACAAAATTTGAACATTTACTTAGCACTTTTCCATCTATAGCTCCATCCAGATCAGCTGTGGCAGCGGCGACGTCGCATCAGTTTTCTCTGCAATGCAGAAATCCACCACTGCTGCTGTTTTTTCGTTGAATGTTTGGCACTTCTGGAGCAAATGTCTGGATGGAAATGTGTAGAGCTGTCCCAAGAAAATATTTTTCAAATGATTAATCTAGCGATTATGTTTTCGATTAATCGACTAATCTAACGATTAATTTAACGTTACATGACCAAACAAAAGTAACGTAGTAACTGTAACTGTCGTTAGTAACTTATATGAGGAAAAAAATACCACAGTTGTAGGTGGAGCAGCGTCTGTCCTCCGCCTGTCCTACCGACTCTTCGTCACATTACTGCCCGAAAAAACATTGTCTGTCACTGGCAAAAAACCTTTAAAGGCAGGAACACACCGGCCCAACTGTTAGATGTCTGAAGCGTTTGAGGAGAAGCAGACGAGGTCAGGAACAAATATGTTCGGTGTGCTCAGCTGTGTTGGAAGCTTGCGGAAGTGCTTGGACGTCGTATGCTCCAGTTCAACATGCTAAGTCTGACGAGGTTGGCTGTCGGACGTCTGAGCCATTGGATTCTCTGATTGGAGGTGTGCTAGCAAATCAGCGTGGTGTGTGGGAGGGGCGGAATACTATCTGTGCATTGGTTTTCTACGCACTTTCTGTGTGAATTACACGGCGGTTCATCTTTACTCCAGCAGTGCTTCGCTCTGTTTGAATGACCAACGGCAGAGAATTGACAAACCGCTGCTGCGGCTTTAATGCAGCATCTCTGTGTGAGAGGGGCTATTCTCAGCCTCCTCGGGTACTACCCCTTCCTGTTTGGGACGATGCATCGACGCAAATTATTCATGTCGACAAATTTATGTCGTCGATTACGTTGACTACATTGTCCCAGCCCTAGAAATGTGCCAACTGAATGTTGAAATGTAGCCTCTGTGCACGTGGTCACAATTGAGGGTGTGTGCAAGTTTCCGTAGTGTAGTGGTTATCACGTTCGCCTCACACGCGAAAGGTCCCTGGTTCGAAACCGGGCGGAAACATTTGTTGTTAAGTGTTTTAGCTAAGTGGTGTATTTGACATGAAGAATGAACTGAAATATTGACAGGCTGTATGAACCACTCAATCCTGACCATGCACATACACAACATTTGAACATTTAGTTAGCACTTTTCCATCTATAGCTCCATACAGATCGGCGGTGGCAGCGGTGGCAGCGGTGACATCACATCAATTTTCTCTGCAATGCAGACATCCACCACTGCTGCTGTTTTTTTGTTCAATGTTTGGCACTTCTGGAGCAAATGTCTGGATCGAAATGTGTAGAGCTGTCCCAAAAAAATATTTTTCAAAAGATTAATCTAGCGATTATGTTTTCGATTAGTCGACTAATCTAACAATTAATTTAACGTTACATGACCAAACAAAAGTAATGTAGTAACTGTAACTGTCGTTAGTAACTATTTATATGAGTAAATAAATACCACAGTTGTAGGTGGAGCAGCGTCTGTCCTCCGCCTGTCCTACCGACTGTTCGTCACATTTCTGCCCGAAAAACATCGTCTGTCACCGGCACAAACTTTTAAAGGCAGGAACACACCGGCCCAACCATTGGATGTCTGAAGCGTTTAAAGAGACTGGGACGAGGTCAGGAAGAAATATGTTCAGTGTGTTCAGTGGTGTTGGAAGCTTCTTGTCTGCTCCAGTTCAACATGCAAAGTCTGACGAGGTTGGCTGTTGGACGTCTGAGCCATTGGATTCTCTGATTGGCAGTGTGCTAGCGAATCAGCGTGGTGTGTGTGTGGGGGGGCGGAATACGATCTGCGCATTGGTTTTCTATGCACTCCGTTCCGTCATTTCTTGTTTTCATGTTTTGGAGTACTGGCATGAGACTAGCTATTATTATGTCCATTCAGGAAGAATTGATCTGTGTTTGTTTGGTAATACCTCACTGCATGGTTAGTATGCAGCCGTTTTTGTCTGAAATAGTTCAGTTTCGTTTTGTTGAAAGTAAAGAGAGTTGCGTGCATGAACCCCTAGTCCAGCGTCTTTAACACTAGAACTACCCACTTATTGCATCTTGTGCAAGCGCAGAACGTAGATGCTACTGTGGAGCTGGCAGCACATCGAAGCGGTGTGTTAGATGCAATTTTTCTGCCGAAGGGGTCAGACAAGAGGCAACAGAGTGGTCGGCCAAGGCAGTTGGACGTCTGGGCGGTGTGGGGGCCTTAACTCACTCACTCAAGTGTTTGTGTTGATAGAAATCACCAGGATGGTCAGCCCTCCCGACCGAGACTTCACCTTTCACTTTCCAGGATGTTTAGGGGGTCGGGTTCTCAATCACTACACATTATAAATGGTCCGCTGGTTTAGATTGACAGGGGGGACACCTGGGAAACACACTAATGTCATCATCATGACGTGTACCGTCACGTCTCTTTGGTAGCCGCAGCGCAGCTTTCTGTGTGAATTACACAGCGGTTCATCTCTACTCCAGCAGTGCTTCGCTCTGTTTGAATGACCAACTGCGGAGAATTGACAAACCGCCGCTGCGGCGTTAATGCAGCGTCTCTGTGTGAGAGGGGCTATTCTCAGCCTCCGCAGGTACCACCACTTCTGGTTTGGGACGATGCGTCGACGCAAATTATTCATGTCGATGAATTTATGTCGTTGATTATGTCGTCCCAGCCCTAGAAATATGCAAACTGAATGTTCAAATGTTGCCTGCGTGTGTGTGGTGACATTTGTTGGCGTGTGCAAGTTTCCGTAGTGTAGTGGTTATCACGTTCGCCTCACACGCGAAAGGTCCCCGGTTCGAAACCGGGCGGAAACAATATTTATAAAGTCTTACAGCAAAGCGTCGTATTCAACATGAAAAATGAACTGACATACTGACAGGATGTATCAACAGGCATATAAAAAATAACAGATATTATTTAAGTTTGTTCGAATTGTACATAAAAGTAAGGAAAACCTCTATTGGCATAAAATTATGTTTCCGCCCTGTTTCGAACCGGGACCTTTCGTGTGTTAGGCGAACGTGATAACCACTACACTACGGAAACTCATACTTTCATATGTGGAAGTTTAGAAAATCAATGTACGCTTTAGTATTTTTGTTTTTTTTAATTGAGACGCCAACTAAACTTTGTCAGGACGGTTTAACTATGAACATGGTTGCAATATGGCCATGCATGTGGTTTCCGTAGTGTAGTGGTTATCACGTTCGCCTCACACGAGAAAGGTCCCCGGTTTGAAACCGGGCGGAAACACTTACTGTTTGAGATGTACAGTTCTGACTTTTCTTATGTAACCTCCTTAATTTCCAACCGAGGCAGAAGAGCTACAGGTGAAGTTAGCCCCTCATGCCACCGCAAAAGCACCTTCCTCCATCCTCACTACTGAGGAAAGGAAGGCCCTGGCATTACTCAAAAGAGACTGGAACATCACCATCTTGCTGGAAAAGGGAGATGCACGAAGAACTAAATGTCAAGGACTACCACAATAAAGTCACTGATTCGCTTAGTGAAACTAACACCTATGAGACTTTAAGGCAAGATCCTACAAATAGCTTAAAAAAAAAGGTTATAGAATGTCTGCAAAAACTAAAAAAGGACAACGCTATTGACATACCATTATATTCCAGACTTTACTCCGGGTAAGCCATCCGTTGTTTCTAGAGTGACGCAGAGATTTAAAACTGAATATATGTCAATTGCTGCTCGGTGGCATATACTGATCCTTAGACCGTTGGTATTCCACTGTCACATGAGGATATGTACTGCTTCAGACTGTTAGGCCATTGAAAGATTGTTGGATGGGTACTGTCACCTGATGAATATGCAAGTAAAATGCCACTTGGCTTGTTTAACAAGTACTGCCGTAAATGTATACAATGTATGCACTACTGATTGACAATGCTAACTTTCTGTAAGTAAAGGAAAGCATGTATTTCTGTTGTATGTTAGGTTGTTGGGGTGTAGGCATATAGACAGTAATTACACGTGGGATTCTCGCGATATGATGGTAAAGTAATATGTCTACATTTCTGCCTATAAACTACTCAAATGAAAGAGTTAGCCTTAGTTAACATGGATATGTCCGCCCAGCCACCATAATGGATAGTAGGGCCAACCAAATAAACAATAATACAGTACTTAAAGTTAGTGCTGGGTGGTGTGACCAAAAACTTATATATGGTATTTTTATGGTTTCAGGGTATATGACGATATTTTTGTTTTCATGCATCAGGTGTTCACAGCATTTTCTACTGCTTGAGAGAGGAATTACTAGCCCCTTTTAGATAGAAAAGGCGGCACATTTTCTGCAAGGGTTAAGGCTGCACTCTGCCACCCTGTCTACCTAAAAGGGAGGGTTAATATTCCTTCTTTCCCAAAAAGCCGCCATTGTAGGCATAAACATGTGATGTGACATGGAGCACACTGTTTGGCATGAGCAGTGATGTATCATATGCATCGGAAATGTGGCGACACTTGATGGATTAACTTAATTACAGACCCGTGGCCCATGTCTGCTATTAAAGTAAGCATACAGCGGAGCGCCTCTCGTTAGCTGCCTCAAGCAACAGACAGTTAACTGGAAGCCAGTTGAATTTGTCCTCAAAGTAAGAGCTTTACATTGCACCCCACTGGAGTTTAGAACTGGGTTCCTTGCAGGGGGCTTTTAATTTTAAAGTTTGCTGCTACACCAATGAGCTGACAGCTACAAAGACTGAGAAGATGCTAGCATTTCCCGGATTTCAGTGGCTTTCCAGTTGCTCATCTTGACATCCGCGGATTAAGTCACGAATTGCAATGTCTCTCCTAGCCATCTTCGCCGTAACGTAAAACCAGCGGCCTCATTTCTATACACAAAAGAAGGCGTACGCCACTCTATACGCACACCGTGGGATTTATAAAAAGACAACTTGATGGGAAAACGTGCGGTCCTCCACGCCAACTCTGACCCATGCGTACGCACTAGGGTAAAGAGAAACTGCGCCATTGATGGCAGAAGAAATTAGTGAGCTGAAATCATTTCAATCCGGTAACATCGATGAGGGCTAAACATTCAGGGAAAAAATCTTGAAAGAATCCAATCTTCCAGTTGGTGTAGCCCGTGGTTGCAAGGCCATCTTTGTTTGCCCTCCCATCCTGCTGCTTGCTAAACACTCAAAAGCAAAATCAGAAAGCAGCATTTTTGGCTGCTGAGTATTCAAGCCATTTGAAGGACTCGTATTAGGTCTTCTGGAACGACCTTGTCTGAAGCCCAAAATAGCTTGAAGGGAAGTGGATGTCCTTCAGTTGACTTGAAACAACAGTAAGCAGCAAAGTAAGGGTATGTATGTACAACAAAAGTACTCTCTTAAGTGTTTCTGTTATTACATGTTTAATGGAATCTAATCATCTTCATTTTCTTGTTTTAGGAGCTGACACTCCAGTCATGCCATGGCCAAATTCCAGAGGTGCTTCAGGATATTTGAGGTGTGTGAATGATTTTCTGTAATGCTAGCAGGGTCATTCTATGAAAATTGTTGCTTTTTGAACAGCAATTTCATGTTTTATTTGTATCCTTTTTAACAACAAAACATGGTCACATAACAGTTAACCACTTACCATTATGAATCAACATAAATTACAGCTTAATATATATTAATATTTTAATTACACTGCATTAAAAAATACTTGTTCTGCCTTTTCGTCACTGGTGTTACCAATGTGTTAGATCATAATTCAGACTTATTGGGATGTAATTGGACTATTTAATTTGCATATATCAAAGAAAGAAAAGGTTAATGACGTTATTAAGACTTTTTTTTTTTAATGAGTAACTATTTGGTTTAAATATTAATGTGTACAGTATTATAATGTGACATTTTTCAATTTCTGTCATTCACATTTTTACATAACCATACTATAATTAATTGGCAGTGGGTCTTCAAATTTGAAATATCATATCCTTAAAATGTTTACTAATGAATGTTACAAAAGTTAACTAGATACAAAAAAACATATTCAAATAAAATGGACAGCACTGATGCCAGAACGCCAATATGCCATACAGTAACACGTAGAACCTCCGTATCCCTACACATTAGCGCAACTGGGCAACAGACGATCTGCGAGCGGCAAAATACAGTGCAAGGCCCAGCCGCTGGACGAGAGGTTTTACTTTCGATAAAAACGAAACTTAACAGACTGTCTAACCGCCGTATCCCTATGCATTAGTGCAACTATGTAAAGATACGGAGGTTCTACAGTTGACAAAAATGTGAATTTTCCCTATACGTACATTATATGACCCCACTTCAAAAAACACGAACTATCCCTCTAAGTCCTCACATGAAATTACGAGTTGATTCTTAAAATTGTCAACATATGAAAAGAAGGAGCTGACTTGCTATGTGCTCTTCAAAATGGACACATCTCTCCCTCCATCTCATGATACACATATTGTGTCACATTTAAAACTTAGGTCTAAACACTTAAACACAGAAGAGGCTTCACCAACCCCCTTCCGGATAAACTCCTTACACTGAACAAAGTGTAATATGCAGTTGTTCATTCAAACTAGTAACTGATTGTGAAACTCATTATTTTTGCATTTAGAGTCATCAAGTTTGATTTATACTGAACTAAATAAATGTCCAAAGGACCCAAAACTAAGTTTTTGATTTCTCTCAATTTGTTTTTCTACCTGTAGGTAAATTTTTAGTTTGAGTCAGATGTGAATTGTGCATGCGCATTGCACACTGCACAGTCAGAGCACATGTCAAGTCCCGTGGCTCTCTTTCAGCATACTGGGCAAGACGCACCATTTGACACTGCAGATATTGTTTACGTCCTGGGTGGGTTTTGTCCAAAAATAAACCCAAGTAGCAAAGCAATTGCTGATGATTAAATTGCAAAGAGTAGCCCAATTTAAGCTGGCTGGCTGGCTAGCTGGCTTTGGCGGTGGCTGGCAGTAGCTGGCTAGATAGCTAGCTAGCATTTACCGGTAACGTTATGACCATGATTCATTATAAATGTATTTATAATGCGATTTTACAAGTAGCAGTAATGTAAGCTAGCCAAAAGCCATCACTAGTCCAACTGGGCTATATCCAGGGCTAATTATATTTTGTCTGAAATTATTACTCAATTAAAATTTGACTAAGTAACAATAAACAACAAGAAATCACAACCAAAACACAGCCAAATGGGGAATGATTCATACCTGATTGTTGTACACCATAAATTCTAGTGGGACCTAAATGATCATTGAGGGTTATTTATTGTGTATGAAGAATTATAACTTTTGATATTTGACAATCTAAGGAAATAAAGGAAAGACTACATATGCTACCTTTAAATCATAGTTTGAAGATGGGGAATGAATGCTTGTGCCAAATTCATCTTCACTGAAAAAAAATATTGTGCACTGCTTCCTCATGTACAGATCAATACAGAGATTCTGCGGGTTATTGCAGTTCCCCTGCTGACAAGATTTATAGCCCAGCTGGACAAGTACTCCAAGCAGCTACTGAAGATCATCAGAAAGAAGGGAGGGGCAACCAAAGCAAAAACTTCCAGGATCCTGGAGGAACTACTGTCCTTGCCTTGCTGTGGCCTTCCTTCTCCCTTGGTGGGGAGCCACGGTCATCGTCGCATTTGTGAAGTGACCAATGCTGATGCCAGCTCTTCCACAAAACTGGCGAGATGCTCGTACAGTACCTTGATTTCAGCTCAAGTCCACATTCATCCACAGCGCAAATTAGTTGAAAGCAGAGACATCTAGGATGAGAACACCTCAATGACCACTGGCAAGTCTTGAGAGAGGGCTGTCAAAGGCAGGATTGGCCTGACCTGGTAAAGATGGATCCAATCGTACAAGCACTGACTGTTTGTGGTAGAGATGTGAATTCGAAAGCTTGCCTATCCTCCACATTGCATTGTAACCTTTTTTCACTATCCCTGCAGGATGCCGTTGCTGATGTCAGAGGGGAGTGTTTCCTCAAATCTCTCATCATCTACCTGAGAGAATGTGTTGAGGACCTGATAAAAGAACACACAGCATGTCCAAATTTGTTTTTGTCTCTCCATGATGAGATGCAACTTCACTAATTTGTGAAAAACTAATAAATTTAGGTGCAACAAATTACAGTAATTTTTTTAAGTTGCTCCAAAGTATCACTTTTTTCAGTGCAGCATGGCGGTCTTGGTCTTAAGAGAGAACTCAAGCCTTCTACAACAGCCCAAAGAGATTAGGATCATCATTGATGGTGTAGAAATCCTCCATGAGTTGCCTTCGGTGGCGGCTGGAGTGGTAATGCTCTTTGGACTCTGTTATGCTCTTAACATGAAATATCCACAGGGGTTCAAGCTCACCTTTGAGGGTCTTCAGAAGATCCTGATAGAGCTTGGTTCCAACAAGGTGAGCTCCAAGATTCACAAACTGAATGGTGAACTCCACACTGCACAGGAGTATGTGTGGCCTGCACAGTGTGTGCACCTGTGCTTGTGTGTATTTATATTGAGGTAGCCTGTAGTAACCACAAGCTGCTAGCCAGCACTTTACAAGGGGGAGAACCTCAGCGGCACATAGTTGCACCTAGAATTATTATTGTCAGATCATCAAGTCAGCGCCAGCTTACTGTAAGTCAGCATCGAAACTCACTTACAGCAAGCAAATTACACACAGTTCATTGCATTGTGAGGTCAAATACAAGGGATGCTGTCAGAACATGAATGTTAAAAAAATTGTAAATAAAACAACAGAGAGACCAGTCAGTGTCAAAAACACTGTGTAGTCATGGTAACGTGAAAGGTGGACAAGTGCAGTCCCATTCGTTTTCCATTATTTGGGGCCCTCACACACTTTCACGGTCAGTCACTTACAGCTGACGTCAGTTAAGCCTGTGAGGTCCTGAGTTTTTAAGGGGCAGAATAGAATTGGGCCTATGACTAGTTATTAAAAATCCACAGTTGTCCATCCAACAGTCACCCACAATATTGTTGCCCTATCACAGTAATTGTAAGTAACAGGTAAATGTTTAAAGGATTTTATTTATATGGGGAGATAAATGTCAAAATCCCTCTGGACTGATTGCAGTAAATTCAGATCACCTGTTGTGCATGATTGAGAGCAGCTACGTGTGTTCTCGCAGCCAGTCAGGGAGTGGTTACGCCCTTTTGTCAAGGCTTAAGAGAGGTGGGTCATTCTGATCCTTCACCACTCTCCAGCGTCTTCCCAATGATACTGCAGCAACCAAGTGATGTTTCATTTCTTGGTGGAAAAAAGACCCACACATCCAAACATCTTCAATAAAAGACCCTCTATTCAAATGTATTTGTATTTGTTGCACAGCTGTAAATAAAGATAAATAGGTGGGGTAAGATGACGACAAGAGACAGGGGAGTCAGTGAGTCCATGACGCAGACTAGAGAGCTGCTGTCAGGACAATGGTCCAGAAAGTGATGGAGAGGACAAATAGTGATGTGCGGGTTGATACTGAAATATCAATACCTCCAATACCAGATCTTTATGCTCCTAAAATCATTTCTCAAATCCAAATTTTGATACTTTTTATACTTAAGTCATTTGGCAGGGAGGAATTTGGCAGTGCAGCCAACAGTATTAGCACTGAAAACGATAGTTATGTGTTGTAACTGTAGATTCTGTGAGTATAGGCGCAGCCGTTTAGGGCTATAGCTAGTGGGTTTATCCCTCACCGTGCACGTGCAGCACTGAAAAGGCTTAAGTCCACACCCACCTACTGTGTGAGCACTCGGCTCCCATAAACACCTTTTTCTTCAGCCATTCAAGGAGCCAGTGAGGCCTAGAGCTTCAAGGGCTGTGCCTGTACTCATATCTATACTCTCTATCGCATAGGCTTCACCCTTTGAGGCTATTGCAAGGTGGTTGAAGACGAAGCAGGATATAGTCTATAGCTCACTGGGTCCGTCTGTTACCACAAGCACTAACACATCTACTCCAATAAACAAATCCATAACACTCCACATCCAGCCACTGCTTCGTGAGTAAAGACGCATCACAAAGCCCCATATGTACCTGAGTGGCACAGCATAGTAGAATATGTAATATTCTCTTATGATGTGATCAAGGCTGGGGAGTCTTACCTGAGTCTTAACTGTGCTGAAAGCCAAATTCCTGTCCACCAACAGTTTGAGGAATAAAAGAGCAGCAACGGCTGCTGTGGGGCGTCTCTGCCTCTGTAGCTGGCCCCAGCGGTTCCGCCAGTGACTGGGTGAGCACTGAGGGCATGCATCATGCTGAGCACGGGGCGGGTGTAGTCCTGTGTACTCTGTGTAGTGCTCCACCTTGGTGATGGGAGCGTAGGCTGAGACTGGATGTCTCAGCTGCCCAGGCTCAGCCGCTGCACCAGATGTGCACTTGATGGTCGGGAAGTGGGGCCAGACAGGGTCACGTTGGGCAGCCTGAGCCGAAGCGAAGCTGCCTGTCAAGTTGTCTGGGGAAAGTGGAGCCTGTGCCAGTGGAACAAACAGCTTGTAGACCACTGCCTTCTCTGTGATCGTCAGGAGCTCCCGGAAAAGAGTTCCTATGACTGGCAGGGACGTTGTTCTTGAAATGGGGGACTCCAGGGTACCGGAACGGCTCCGGTATGGTTTTGCTCCGTCATGTGGCAGTCTCCAGTGCAGCAATAATTAATCACGTGCAACTGCAGTTATGCGCATATGTTTATAAATGCTGCTGTTAGACAGTTACAGGTGTTCCCAACTTAAAGGGATAGTTAGTGTTTTTTGAAGTGGGGCCATATAAAGTACATATCTATAGTCGGTCTGTGCCCTACCGTAATCACCGATCAGCGCAGCCTCAGTTTGGAGAAGTAGAGAGCTGCTCCAGCCCAGACGCTCAGCTTTGTATTGCAGTGAACGGGGTCCAGAGGAAAAGCGAAATTTAACAACCTAAAACAAGGCTCTGCTGTCAAAACAAGCTGTGTCATTTTCCTCACAGACTGAAGTTTGTTTATACTTCACAATCTGTCTCTAACTTTTTTCTCCGACACTAACTGCTAACTAAGACTAAATATTTTCATCTTATTGTGAATTATTGTTTTTTGATATGGAAATACACTGACTTTTCATTCTAAAAGCAGGTAGAGCACAGAAACGACATCCATATTTGGTAAAAATACAACCTGACATTTAAAGCTGTGGCTCGTTAGCCTGTACCTTAGCTAGGTGTTCTTAGACACCATGTTTTTTTCACATACCATATCCTTAAATGACAGCATATAGAAAGCATGTAAAAAACAAACAACTTAGCATCATGTGTCCCTGGGGGTTAAAGCGCTCATATTCTTCTACCTTGCTTAGCAGGAAGCTGATGTAGCCAACATCATTCTCCAGGAGCACCTGAGCCTCTTCCCCTTACACTTCCCAAACTGCAGGATATAATCCCCCGTCACCTACAGTCACTCTGACACATCACCTTCCTGCTGAAAGAGACACCAGCATCGGGCAGCTGCTGGTGGTAACCAGGAGAATCCAAGGAAAGCCAAATGAAGAGGACAGATGACAGAGACTAACCAACAGACTGAAGTGAAACACCGACTGAAAATAGGTGAAATGATTAACTAGTGGGACACAGGTGTGCAGGAAAAAGGGTGGTAAACAAAGACAGGAAGCGGGACATAAAACTAACAACACTTGAGGATAAAATTTCAACAGAAAACAGGAAATCCCAAAACTAAAAATCAGGACCATGATAACAAGGATCCACTGACTTAGCTTGGTGACAAATTTGGATGGAGATTAACATCTCTCTCTCTCTCTCCAGCTCCTTGGTAAACTAAATGCTCATATCAACAGTTGTATATATTCTTTATGGCCTATTGACAGACAGTTGAATACATATACACACATATGTGTGAGTGTGTGCGTGTGTGTATATATGTATGTATATATGTGTGTGTATATATAATATATGTATATATGTATGTGTATGTATGTATATATGTATGTGTATTCGTATACATGTGTATATATGTATATGTGTATATGTATATATATATATGTGTGTGTGTGTGTGTGTATATGTGTGTGTGTGTATATATGTAGGCCTGCAGACATAGCCTCCTCATCCAATTCTGAAAGGTCCCTGCTCGGGTGCATACGGGATACCCAACTGGGAGACTCCCCTTTCCCGTGCAGAAGTCGTCTATGAACGGGTGGCGAAACAACAAGCTCCAACTGTGGCCACATCTTAAAGTGCTGTAGCTATAACATGTGATATCTGTGGTTTTGCTTATGGATGATACAATCCGGTCTAATCACAATTGTCAATATGCTCTAATTACTTAACTCTAACACTTACCTCAACAGATGGTAGCCACCGTGACTCAACATTACTTAGTCTCTGAATAGGTTAATTATGAATACCCTAATTAAACTAATAAGTCTCACTCACAACAATCTAACCTGTCCAAACACCAGCACTTTACACAGAGTAAGTTAAACATAAAATGAATGGTTGAAAATGATGGTCAGTGTATATTCTTGAACCTCAACATACCTTTTTGATTTAAGCTAGATGCAACCTGCCACCATGCTGTGTGCTCATAGCCTGTGGAGAGGTGGATATTTTTTTGTATCCGACATGACCTTCATGCAATCAAAATATGTTTTTCAGTTAATTGCAAGTGTCTTGAATTGTGTTAACTTGCAGTCTTGTCTTCCAAGGGGGAAAAAAAAAAAAGCTGTTTCCGCCCGGTTTCGAACCGGGGACCTTTCGCGTGTTAGGCGAACGTGATAACCACTACACTACGGAAACTCATACTGTATTATGGAAACGAATTTGAAAGTTGAAATTAGCCACAGTATCGTGGGATTTTCATGTTTCATGTGTCCACAATGGCTTCAACTTTGGAGGAAACTATAAATGGTCTCAATGACGTCTTGTAAAATTGGCATGTCGTTTTTTGAAAGGTGGAAGGTGCAACTTGACTTCAAGGCTAAGAAGTTAGAAAGAATGCCCCTTTCAAAAACAATTATTACTTGTTGTGACGCGAGTGGGAGTTCCAGGACCGTTAGTGTAATATTGTTACCTTCTGCATCAACATTGTTCTGTTTGTGCGAGTGTCCGCGTCATTAATGGCTGTTTGTCTCCATCTTGTGGTTACATCAGATTCACCAGAAATACAAATCACTGTACAGTGCATACGACAAGACAGAACTAGATTCATCCCCGACTCGGGGCCCCAAGGAAATTTCTGTGTCAGACATTTTTTTTCTTATTTCGAGTAGTGTAAATTACTGTTTTTACTGTGTGTCTGTAGAGTAGCTGACATTGATGAGAATGTAGGATAGGCAAGCTATATATTAGCATTTTGCTTCTGTCCAATACCCAGCAACTACTCAACACATGGACTGTTGACTTTGTTTGTATTGTCTAAACTGTTTATATCTATATATATTGTGTTATTTCTGATGACTTAATAATATACTAATACTACTACCACCATCGTTTACTTTTTGCTACAGCTCAGCTTACAGTCAAATTTCAGCTCATTAGCAAATCACACAGGTTCAAAGATCGTCTATAATACATATCTTTGGTTGTGCTGGCACGTGTAAAATCCACTGAGAGCGAGACGTCTTTATTTGTATCCTTTATCCTTCTGCCTGCCTGTCACTTGCGCATGCGCATTCGGATGCCACTGATGGTGATAGAAATTATGGCCGTCGCGATGCAGACAGAGGATTTTCCTTACTTACCTTCAGGGCCGGCGGAGGGTATGGCCTTTTACCAATTTAACGTTTATTTTAAATGAACACCACGTCGGTGCACTTAGTTACAGCTTTGGCTCATTAAGCTTAAAATGCCGCTAGCTTTCTGCAAGCTAACGTTAGCCGGCATTGCAGAGTGAGCGGAGAGGGGTTGCTAAAGTATGCTAAGCTAAACTAGCTGTAGCCGTTTCGCCTCCAAGGTCGATGAGAGCATGTCTGCATCCGATGTTGCTTCATAATAATTGTGAATCGATTCCCCTGCCTGCGGTCCAGTGGAGACTGAAGGAAGCATCTCCATGTTTGGGTTAGCAGACAGGCATGTTTTAGGCCATGTGCAGATTTTAGCTAACGTTATAATCCCATTCTTGCTCGAGCACTCAGCATTAGTGACACATGCAAGCCACAAGACACATGTCACTAGCGAACTGCTGAAAGAACAGTGGTTTAGCAAAAGTTTGCATTAATTTTCTGTTAGTATTTTAATATTAAATGCATCTAAAGTCTGTTTGATATTTGCTCTGTCTGTCATTAGTGCTGTCAGCTTTGAATGGTCCATTGTTGCCAGATGGTTGTATTGCAACACCCCTGTTTGCATACTTAAGTTCCTTTCAGCCCATTTGTATGACTTCATTTAGCACTGCAGATGTGATGTCAAAATAAGTAGTCCTGGCAGCCAACAACGTGATAGAGTAATTGTCGGTTATCACAATATTATGCTTAAAAGAGCACTTGGTAGTTTTGGAGAAGAAATACAAAGTCAGAATTTTGATGTGATATTAATGAGGTAAGAAAACAAACGCAGAACAATTTACTTTCCCCATAACTGAATAAACAAGCTGCTCTCAGAAGAAAATGAAGATCCCAGAACACTGTTAGTAACTAGAAAGGTGGCAGGGCAGGGTCCACCACATATAAACAAAGTAAACAGTATGAAATTGTGTGGTTCTTTAGGGTCTTTATGTTTATTCAGTCATTTAAACAAAGAGTCTGTGTGTTAAGGCAAAATAATCAGCCACTGAAGAGCTTTCTTTTCTCATTAAAATATTTTGTTTCTTCTCGGGAACAACATAGTGCACCTGTGAGGCTATATTAAAGCAATTGTTTTTATCATTCTTGTTAGTTAGTATGTGGAATAAATAGTCAATCCCACTACCTAATTGTTTATCATCCATGCATTGCCTGCAAGAATAAAAATATCTGATGAAAGAATCCTCCCCAAATTGTTCTTAGATTATTGATAGAATGAGAAATAGTCAACAATGTCATGAAAGGATTGATGTTAACAGATCTACTGGCTATTTACAGTTCATAATACAGAAGAGGTATATCAAATAATAACTTAAATATAGCTCCATCTCACACATTAGGTGCCAAAAAATGAGCGCTGGTTCTCTCGCTGTTAAGATCTTGTGAGGAATGAATAGGAATATTCATGCAACAACACTTGTGTCTGAAAGCTTTAAAACTTTATCTGACAGTTGAAAGTGATGTTATGCATTCCATTTCTCAAAGTGCTTATTAAATAAGTCTCCTTCAAACCAGCTAAGTAAAAGGCACCATATTATCCCCTGACTTAATACTTGTCTTAATCATATCTGCCTACTGCTTCACAACTTATCATCATCACATGTCTGACACATGAAGATAACTTTATTTCCCAGATATTTTGAGCTAAGAACAATGACCCTGATTCACAGTTGGGTCTCAAACATGCCACTGTGTCTGTGAGTGTGCTGCCTTGCTGCTTGTCAGTGTACTCGGATGTATTGCTAATGTGTGCAAAGGGGATTGTCTTACATTTACCAGGCAGGAACATAATGTGAAAGGGAGCTGTTTGAAATTAAAAGGGGCCTTGTTTCTAAAAATCAGTCTAGTACAGACGACCTGAATGCCATTTGAGTTGGATTTTGCTGAGCTGTCTTATTCCCTTAATAAATGAATCTTGAGCAGTGCTGTTGTTTGAACTTTTGCCACAGATGTGTGTGTGTTATAATTACATTTTCCCAGAAGATGTAACCTAATTTAAAATTGCTTTCTCTCCCTGCAGTAAATAAGATGATAAAGGAGCACGGCGACCTGTTTTCGGACTCCCAGTGTAAAGTCTGCAGTGCCGTCCTCATTTCGGAGTCTCAGAAGTTGACTCATTATCAGGTCAGTGAGCCCACAGTCTGCTACTGCTGCTGTTTCAGTGTCAGGGGACTTAACCAATTTTAGATACTGCTACTATGCTCATTGATACAGGGAGAAAACAGCATGATTATTAGCCAGAAGGTTTGACTATTTAATGCAGATCACATTGATAGTTTTATTATTACTAACAAGCGCATGTCCACAGTAAGCTAGTGAGATAGGTAGTATTACAATGAAATCTCTTCTTTATTCTCAAGTTTTCTGACAAAGCATAACATTTTTTAACCCACTAAGACCTAGGGCACCCATTAAAAAGGCATCTTAAAACCTCAGGCATTGATTAAAAGCCCCTTCTAAAACAGAAAAAAGAGGGTTTTGTTGCACTAATCTTCAGAAACCAACCACAATACATTTCTCCACTCACATATCTTGAAAGTTAACACACCATTGTAAACACACTGATGTCACATCGGGCTCTAAAGGGGTAAAAATATGACTGCTGCATCCAGTCTTAATGGGTTAAATGAAAACAGTGTCCTTATTATTTGTGGCTGTGTAAACTAAAGGAGTCAGAACAGAGGTTTATCCAGCTGAGGCTCATTATGGCTGTGATGCACGTTTTTGTTTTTGAACTGAATAGTGGACAATGACATGGACATAATAAAGGCCTTTCATGGCCAGCGGCTAGGCTAAACTCAAGGTCTGTGGGTCATGTTTTGGGCATTGTTCAGGCTCAAACCTTTACCCCCAGAGAAAGGTACGGTCTCATGTTGAAGTGGAGGGTCTGCAGATTACTTTTTTTAAAATGTGTTTTTCAAACCTGAATGTTGATATTAACTTAACTAATGAACTTAATTGACTTAACTAGAAAATAGATTTGCAGCTTGCAACAAAAAGAAAACAAATTGCAATGTCAGTTTTTTCCAATATCATGCAGCCCTAGTTGGTACCAGAATGCTACCTTATTAAGGTCTAGAAGACATGTTATCAGACTTGATTATATGAAACTGTGCAGACACAATAAAGGTATGTTGTCTTTCTCTTGCCAAACTCATTCAGGTGGAACATACTGGTTCTCAAAATGCAGACGCTGTATCTTTCTCGTGTGCCCAGTCATCTCAAAATAAGTTGAATGCAGTGGACTGGGATGCTGATGGTTGTTGTCCACTTTGTGATAAAGATCTGTGTTTTTGTTTGCAGAGCAAGAAACATGCCAACAAAGTGCGGCGTTATCTCTCCATGCAAAATGAGAAGGAGCCAGCGCTGAAAAAGTTGAAGTCGTCATCAGATGACAGTGTGAGTAAAATGTTCTTGGTTTTACCAGTTAATGTCAGCTGAATCCAAATAACTGACATCATTTCATTTTTTCCAAAGTGATCTTGAGCAAACTAAGCTGCTTCTTGCACCACATTAGCTGTCATTCACAGGATCTCCTGCCATCACTGCCTGCTTCTGCACTCCATTTACACAATTAAACACAAAAAACCCACAAAAAAGTCTGAATTAACACTTGATTAATTCAGATGCAGTTCACACACCTATCCTGAAACACATTGTGGCTGTCGTCAAAATGGGATTTTGCCACCCATTCAGTTCTGCGAGGAAAGTGCTGAGTTATCGGATCAGATTGAGATCTGACATGTAAAATTTCATGCTACATCAGAAGGAACAACATTGCTTTGCTGCAGTAGTGTAAGGGCAGTCACTGACAACAGTATGATTTAAGATTTTGAATTTATATATATTCAAGATGATCTTGAGCTTAGAACCCAAATCATTTTAATTTTTGTCTGAAGGTTCATGTTTTTATAGGGTATTTTAATTCTAATGGTACATTCTCCATGTGTACAGGTCCTGACCCACTTCATTAAAAATGACACTGAGTGATGTCTATTCAGCGTAGTGCAACACATGCACAGATGAAAAAGGGAAAATTACTGGTTGCTCTATTTAACAATGTAGAGAAACTTTGCTCCTGGAAAAGTGGATAAGGATACTTGCAGAAACAATCGAATCAATCCAAGAAAGAAAGTATTAAAAAAAGGAAGGAAATATTATAGCCTTTATTATAGTGGTTATATGGTTCATTGGAAGGGCAATCATCAAAGAAGCCAACATGCTGATTTTGTGATGTCAACTAAAATGTTGTGCCAAATGCAAATTGAGTGACTGTATCTTGTTCTCTGTAGTTCGGATTCCCTACTTCATATTGGACTTTAAGTTTTAGAGAACAGATGGTAGTGATGACGTGCAGTTCATCTTTTTTTAACAGGACAAATGATGCCTCTTGTAGCCATAAATGATTCATGTTGCTGTGTGTCTTTGTCAGCAGGACTGTAACAATGGAGTCAGCGACAGGTCGAAGGTATGCCATGTATGTAACATGAACTTCTCCTCTCCTGTGGTGGCCGAGTCTCACTACAAGGGCAAAGTTCACGCCAAGAACCTGAGGATGAAAATTGGCCCCCAGGCACCAGGTATGTATTTGTTTATGATTTTATTAAACCTCTGGTTACCTTCGTTAAATTTTTTTTTTTTAAATTTCATGTATTGCATTTACATCGTCGCTGTAATTGTATCTCCACTTTAACAGTAGCCTCCCAAACAACACCAACAGCAGCTCAGCCGAAGAAGAAACCCGTTGATGAATCGAGCAGTGTGCCGGCGACGGGTGGTAGCAACAGTAACAACAATAACAACCCCGACCGCTTCTGCTCCATCTGCCAGGCCTCCTTCAACAACCCACTGATGGCCCAGCAGCACTACGTGGGCAAGAAGCATAGAAAACAGATGACCAAGATGAAACTGATGGAGACATATGGCCCTTCCACAGCACCAGGTCAGACCACAGAATCAAAAAAACATATGACTCCTGAAGAAGATCAGTAAAATGTTAAGCAATAATTCTTGCTTCTTCTTTCTATGTGCCTTCAGCTTCCACACTTAAGGGCTACCCATGCACCATCTGCAGCATTGAACTAAACTCTGTGGAGCAGTACCAGTCTCATATCAGTGGTGCCAAACATAAGAACCAGTAAGTACATGTGTGTTTTTTGTGAGGTTTATGCTGGATAATTGATTGTGACATTGCAACAGTTTTTTAAATGAAACAGTCTGCTTCTGTATTAGAGGTAATTATATTGGTACATGCACAAGGTTTCTCCATAGGGGGACTGACCATCTCCAGACATGAGCAAGACCATTGAACAGATTCATGGACACATTCAACCTTTATCTGCCATCGCTGCTTAGTGTAAAGGACGCTTTGCTGGCAACTGTTGTGCTGAGGAAAAACTCATTCTGGCTGTGTTAGTCTATCCTGAGCTGTATCAGACGGAAACTCTCGTTACAGAGACAGAAAAGTCCATTTGTGGGAGCAGATTGTCAGTGAATGTTGCAGGCAAGTGTTGTGCTTTTAGCACCCTGTGTGTTGTAAGCTTTATACTAGCTGTGTGATCAGCCCTCTGCCACCATAGTAGCCCTTTTCACACAGAGACGCCACGTTATGGTGTTGCGCCAGCTCTCTGTTGTTCGTTGTTCACACAGAGCCAAGTATCTCCGATGTAAAGATGGACAAGTGTGTATTTCACACAGAAAGCCGGCGCTGCAGCACCTTAAGAGGCGTGATGGTACGTGTCATGAGATGATGTCTATGTCATTTTCAAGGTGTTTCCCTGGTGTCCCCCTGTCAATCTAAACCAACGGACCGTTGATAAACATATGAATGCTGTTATGTGTTGTGATTGAGATCCTGACCCACCAAACATCCTGGAAAGTAAAAAAAAAGTTGCTCTTTTTCGCTGTAAATTATATAATTACATAATCACTATCGGTAAACTGGGTGCTGTCTGGCGCTGTTTTCTGAAGGAAAATTCACTGAAGTCTCAGTCAGGAGGGCTGACCGTGGCTGTGACTTTTTTCAAACACAAACGCTTGATGAGTTAAAGTTTTTTGCCAGTGACAAAATGGCGGGAAGACAGACACTTCTCCACGTTGAATTGCAGTATATTATTTCTTCATAATTTGCCAATGACAGTTAGTTACTGCGTTACTGTTGTTTAGTCCTGTTATTTTGCCTTGTGGGACATTTCTGTTTTTTGTTGAGTGACTCTCAGACCAACATGCCCTCGATACGCGCCGCAGGCTTATTCATTCACACAGGTTTGGTTTGCCAATGCTGCGCCTCTGATATTACCTCCAGAGATGTATCAGCGCCGGACACACAGAGGTGGAGGCGGAATATTGGTGCAGGACAACCAACGCGGTGTGAGATGGACTTGGGAGCAAATAAAAACCAAACATGAAAACACAATTTAAAGCGGTACATCATCTCTTACCAAGTGCAGTGCTTCAGTGTTTCGATCCATCTCTGCTGTATGATGATATTGGTTTAATAAAGCACAGTGAAATGGCTTTAACACTTGCTTGCAGCAACTGGAAAAAAAAGTAGGAGACCTATCATGATCTGTGCACTACGATCCACAGAATATGAATGATGATCAGATCATATTGGATGTCATATTTTGGATAGTTCCGTGAGCTAATAGAGGACAAAGTACACACAGCTACATCAATGTAAGTGGCAGAGACACAAAACGTGAAATTGAAGACATACCGAAGTTTATGTCTGCTGGCTCGTTGTTGTGAATCGCATCACATCTACAAGTTGATGATAATCATTTTGACCAAATTAATCTGGTTTGTGGAAACCTGACGTTCGTATCTCATAATAGTCTTGAAATGTATCTTCTTTTTTTCCAGAGTGAAAAAATCTGGCTTAAACACTACAGAGAACCAAGAAGCAGCAGAACAATCATACGGGGTCGACAACCAGTACACTCCTGCAGATGACCAGTATGCCTCTGTGGACGACCAGTATGCCACTGCAGATGACCAGTTTGCCACTGCAGATGACCAGTACGAGCCCACAGATGACCAGTATGGGCCCGCAGATGATCAATACCCAGCTGGAGATAACCAATACGCTCCTGAGGACACACAGTACACAGAGGAGGACCAGTTTACTTGAGGCTGGGCTGGGATGGACTTCAGTGGCTTCAGTCAGGACTTGGAATGACACAACAACCAGCCCCTTTAACACATTAACATCAGACTTCATGGACCTTCAGCTCCTGTCAGTCTCCTCTCCGTATGTTTTCCCCTCTTATCCACAAGTTTGGACCCTGGAATACCCCCAGAATGATATTTTATCATATTCCCAACTGAAAAGGTGAAAGAATGTGTGTTTTCTTGTTTTGTTTTGTTGTTTTCTCCTGGAATTAACAAACTTCAGTTGTCATTTCTAAAGAATGTCTATGAGGGTTCGACTTCTGTTGGCTTCTGCTTGTGTTGCAAACGTGAACTGACTGACTGAAAACTGTTCTCTGTATCAGTGTACATTAGGGCTGGCTAGCATGTGAAATTTGTGGACACTGGTGCTGATATGATCAGTGCTTTACTTCAGGAATATAAACATGTTTTTATACGAAATCCTTCATGAAACAAAATAAGCCAGTTACATGTTAAAAGGAGCAATTCAAGAACTTTGCCTGAACAAAATGCTGCCAATATCAGGCAAAATTATGATTTAAATCTTTATCACTGTAAAAAAAAAAAAAAAAAAAAAAAAAAGATAATTATGACAGAGTCATCAGTAATCAGACAATGGAAAATCTGCTCTGTGCTGGGCAGTCCACACCAAGAATTATAATTATCACGTTTTAAAAAGCGTTGTGGATGACGATGACCACACCAAGACTGTAATGAAAATGGCAAATGATATTGTTTGGATCATCTTCAGAGCAATTTGATGAACAATAAACGCTGACAGCCAGTCAGAATTCATTCAAAATCACAGGGCCATCAATCTGCTTAAGTTTGGGTCCATTTTCCAACAAAATAACGGTGTGGGAGTGCTTATAATTGTTTTTAACTCTTAACAGAACTCTTTCATGTGAGATAATTAAAGGCATTTGGGAGACACTTTTTAGATGGTCCACTCTCCTAACCCAGTCTTGGATATTTATGTAACTTATCAAAATCCTTATGTATATTAGGCTGGAGCTGATTGGGTCTCTGAAATTTGTTTTGATGTCTTTTACAACTCGCATATAGAATTCTGGATACTCCTAACTCCAAAATGTATGGGCTTTCTTTTTTGTGCCTCTGTGCAGCAGTAACAGGTCTTCTATGTTTCTACGTTCTTGGCACCACTGTTTACAAAAGTTAATCGTCCATCAGTGTAGATGCTCACAGTTTTTTTTTTTTTTTTTTTAAATAAGTTATTGTTATAGTTCTTGGTGTGGACATAACCTTGAATGACGTGATCCGATATTTTTATCAGTCTAAATGTTGATCAAATAAGTATCTCAGCCGTAGATTACCAATTGACATATCTTATTTTTGATCCAATACTGACCCTGACTGAAAACCTCTGTTTATGAAATTTTTATTATGGTATATATAAGGCCCTGTCCACACATACACAGGTACTTGTTAAAACAAAGTTTTTTTTTTATGGCGTTGGAGGTCATTGAAAACTGAACTTTTGGAAAACTCCTTCAATGTGTAGAGATATTCATAAACAGGATTTACTTCTGGCCTTTATCCACGTTTGTTGGATCATTTGCAAATGTGTTATCAAACTGGAGTATTTCAGTTTGCACGTTGATAGAATGTATGCTATATTGTTAGACATTATATGTATAAAGACACAAACCAACATTGATATTCGGTGATGGAAAAGTGAGACCAAAAACACTCCTCACAATATTTTGCTGACAAGTTATCCAAAAGATTCTGTGAAGAGCAGTCATGATTCCATGCCTTGTTCATTGTGTTGTCAGTAGCTAAGCAACCGACCAGACAGACAATCTGCTTCCTGGTAGAACAGCACGCACATCCCCGGTGTATGTGAGATATGCATTTTCAGGTGTGTTGTATGGACAGAGATTAATTCTGAAATTGTGCCAAAATACTTGACTGGACAGAGATTTTATATTATTATTTTAAATCAATTTCCTTAAATACTTGTGTATGTGTGGACTAGGCCTAGATTGAATGTGACTCCTGTAAGTGATGTGATTTGATTCCATAGATTTTGTCTGAAGAAGATGTATCACTCTGATAGACAGAAACATTCACTCTATTCGCGGTTGTACAGCAGTTTTGCATAGTGAATGCTCTTGCCTCACAAATGATCTTTGATGAGAACAGACACCAGCTGCAGAACGCACTTTAACTTCAACAACATACGTGTGCCATTCTGGCCATGTTTAACATTGATTAGTGACAGCTGATAAAATGTCTCCGAAGTCGCTGATTGCTTAAAACAAGAAGCTCCTGCTGGCATGTTTTGGATGTATTTGTTAGTGTCAACGTAGCGAATCAGTCATTGGGACACAGTGGAGTATATAAATCGCTTTGCCCCTACTAACATCTAACCAATACTAACATCTTGTAGCAGAGCCACATGCAACCAACGAAAACTCAAAGCAAAGCTGCTTTTTTAAGTCCATGTTTCTTGTTCTTTGGTCCACCTGATTATTGTCATGTTACACTGATTTCAGAGATCCTAAATGAGACCCTCAAATATTATAAAAAGTACCAGTCTGTCAATGATGAGCATTTTGTAGAGTTGATGTCATTTTATAAAAACTAGTTTTCAGTTTCAGAAGTCTGGGCAGTAATGGAGAGATGAAAGGGATTATGATACGCAATTGGAATGCTGTCCTTGTATTTGAGAAGCAGTGGTTTTATTACAGCTGTGAGTTAATGAAAGTATAAGCTTTTTTTGTACTGTTGAGTTAAATGCCTGGTTGAAGGTAAAAGACTTTTAAATACTTTCCCTCTGAGTTGTCCAAAATAGAGCTTTATATACTCTAGAAGAGACTTGTAGACGCTCTCTGAGATCTGCAATTATTGTCAATACCAGAGATTACAATATTTAACGCAGAGATTTTCAGCGGTGATGTCAAATTAGGAAGTGATGTCAGTTAGAATAATTTTTTAAGTCCATTGGTCCTCATACAAGATGATTGGTTGACTATTTTAGTATTGAATGTCTGCAACGTCTGGCAAAAGAAAAGATTTTTTTAATGTAATTTATACAAAGAGGGCTCATACATTAAGTATAGTACACAGTGTTTAAAAGACAAATGGCCTTTCTGTTTTCACCCTCATTGTTTGTGTGCTAGGTGTTTTGTGATTAAGAGTTACTTTCAATATAAGTTGTGTATAACAGAGGGAAAAAAAATGCAGCAAACATGTGCATTAAATAAAAGAAATGTTTTAAGAGAGTTTGTTCGTTCCTTTGTTTTTCCTCTAATATAAGTCATTTGATGGAACTTCACCTGCTGCTACGTGAGTGTAAACATGTCTTCCAGTGTAAAAAGGAAGGACTTGATTTAGATTTGATATAAGATGAGCCACAAAGTTTAAAGTAGTAACAGGTGAAGTTAATAATGTTGTTCAGCTTGTTACAATGCAAGGCCTGCCGGGAAACCTTGAGTCCTGGTGCCACTGCAAAACAAGTACATCTTCTCATGGCAACAACACTTCATGATGGCAGTGGTCTTTCAAGTACAACATGCCCTTCAACGCCACAAAAACTTAATAAGACCGATCCTCTACCCAGCAGTACGTCATTGAAACAAAATGAGCAATGTTATTCACTTCTCGTGTTAATGCTTTCAATGTAACCCAATTGCCAGAATAAATGCTTCTGCAAACCACAAAGATGTTAAAATTTTGCATTTTTTATGTTGCAGCTTTGTTCCTTAGCATCCTTATTCATTTTCCTTTGTGACAACTCTGCTTCTGGTCTGGTTAGGTTCAGGAAAAGATAGAGACTAGTCAAATTTAAACAATGACTTATTACAATCACTAACTTTAACCAATGAGCCAAAAAAATGATGTATAGAAATGGCAATGTGTTTGTGGTAATTTAGAAATGCTGATCTACTTTTCAGACACTTTTACAGTCATGTCCACTAGACGGCACTGACAACACTAAATGCTCCACTCACTACATATCTTAATCAGGTCTTCTAAAACTGTGTTCAATAAAAAAAAAAAAAAAAAGAAGAAAATTCAATATCAGCCCCTACTGGAGATTGTCTTTTATCAGTACAATCCTCAATAAGTTCAGTGAAGGGCCCAGCTACCCTTGAGCTGTAACATCCACTGACTTGAACATTTTTGGCAGATCTTCTCTTGTATCAACATGACAGTTCCGATTGCCAGTTCTATAAGGAATTGGTTCACACAGTCTGGTTTGTAACTTGACAGTCCCGCACAGAGCCCTTACTTCAAACCCATCGACCACCTGTGGGATGAACAGGAACACCCACTGTGAACCTGAACCTACCGCTCAACATCAACGGTCCTCATCAACGATTCAGATAACAAAAATTGTGGAAGGCTCTCCAGGAAGTTTGACTGTTCGACTAGCAAATTTGAGTGTATTATACATGTCACAAACGTATTTACCAAAGGAAGAAAGTGACTAATTATCCAATAACAGACCAAAAGGACACATTTGTTAAACTAAATAAGGTTTTAACCGAGGAGAACACAAATTCAGCCTCCCTCATCTCTTTGAGCTTCATGCAGGCTCATTCCCTCTGACCACATGGTGGCGCACTAACTCTTTGCTAGTACTGCATCAGCGCAGGGGTTTCTTCTGATCCCAGCTGAAAATGAAGACTTGTTATGGGGTTCAGACCCTTGTGGCACTTTCCTCGAATAACCTGTCAACAATGAGCTCAGACCAACCAAACAACTTTATTTTTGATGTAACCTGTACATGTATCCTGAAGTCACCTGCGTGTCCTGTTTTTGGAATTTCAGGATTATAATGAGATAATTTGGTTTGCCTTGACTGACATATCAATTTACCATTTGGACCTGGCTTGCTTGCCCAACCTCAGCTCTCCCTTTGGATCACATTTTTTAAATTTCTAGCCATCTGTTTCGCATAATTTCATCACACACTAGTTCTTTTTAATTATGCATACTGACATGAGGTATTCGGAGCCTGTAAAACCTCAATGTGTGGAGGTCAGACGCTGAAATAGGGGTATATGTTTTTCCAGTATAGTGTATCAGAGTTGTGTGAGTGTTTATCCACAGCTAATACAAAGATGAATGGATAAAAAAAACACATGCAGACTGTTGGAAACACGGCACAGTGTCCAGTCACTCGAATTCTCTGTGAATTTCCTGGCTGAGGTTTCACTGCTGTTGACCCCCTGACAGCCTTAAATCTCTCAGAGTCACCCTCAGAATTCATACTTTATCGAGTACAGTTTAATCACACACCTGAACAAGAAAGAAAGCAACAGCTTGCTCCCTCTTTTCCCTGGTCAAGGACACAGTGGAGCCTAGTAAGATAAAGTATGCAACAAAGAGATCAGTGTCTATGGCTTAAATGTTTTTCATGTTTGGAATACATTTAAGTCTGTTTAGGGGTCACATGCTGACTTTGTGTCTGTTGCATTCTTCCCATGTTCAGTATTAATCTGTTCATGGAGCACTTATCAAAACCAGCATTACACAGTGCTTTACAACAAATAGTACAAATACAATACACAAAGATGTATGAATACACAGGCACGCGTAAGGTGTAATAGAGAAATAATCGTCATTACAATGGATGATTAAACACCAAATAAAACACCAATGTCATTTTCAAAAACGTAAAAATAAACCTAAAAATGGCAAAACTGCATTTGTAAAAAGGCCTTTTCATAAAAATAAGACTTGCTTTAATAGATACTAATTTATCTTGTTTACCACTTCCAGTTGTACAGTGTTTGTACAGATGATTGCTTATTATAACCAATGAAAATCTTAAATGAGACATTAGGCTCATTTTCAGGTTCATAATTGTTTCATGGGTTTTTACTAGAATAGGTATATATGCTTTAATACTAAAAAAAAACTTCAGTTTTCTTGTCCTTGTCCATTGCCAAGTAGCTGCTAGCCATAAATGATGCAAATGTTTGATGGTGTGATGTCACAAAGTCACAGAGTTAGAGGGGAGACTACTGACGAGGCGTTTCAGGAGCAGTGTTTTCTGTGGGAGAGAGGAGCTTCTGTTGGTGCAGAATTTGTCCTGTTTAACTTTCCAAAATCTTTTACCTGCACAAGAACATTTCTAAACATTATACAAGTACAAATACATTCAAGCATAAAATGTCTCCTTTGAAACTTCTTTAGTCTGGGTCCCCATGGCAAGATACTGCAGCACAAAATAAAAGAAAAAAAGATTGCCAATTAATCCCATCAACTCAGAGTTGCAGTGGTATTGGCAGATAGAGCTGTTTGTGGAAGTATGTTCTACTATTTCTTTTAACACCTTCAACGTTCCTTCACATAGAAACACATGATTGCAAATTCTAATGCAAACTGAAATATCAGAATGTTTTATTGTTGCAAAAATCGTTGCGGAGAAACTTGCAAAGCACTCCAACCATCAGTGTTTTTAAGAAAAGTGACAGGATATCTATCCCTGAGACTTGGTTGGCTGAAATAACGTGTCTCACTTTGTAGCTGCGCGTCTTTCATCAACACCAGCATTATCAAAGTTTAGCAGAGCAGCTGTGTGTGTGTGTGTGTGTGTGTGTGTGTGTGTGTGTGTGTGTGTGTGTGTGTGTGTGTGTGTGTGTGTGTGTGTGTGTGTGTGTGTGTGTGTGTGTGTGTGTGTTTTGTGTTGTACAGTATCTTCAGCAACCTGCATGCCATTAGGATAGTCTGTGAGAGCAGCCAGACAACACAATTTGTCTTGGTCCTCTACAGGCTGAATGGGCTTCACCGTAATTCCAATTCAATTACAAGAAGCATGTCCATTTTAAAATGCCCCCAATCTGGTTTTCATACTGAAACTCTCATTTTTTACAGTATCCTCTAACGGATGTGCTGGAATAAATTGTTTTCTATGTCAGTTAAATTTGCCTTCTCATATTGAAGAATGCTTTGGCTGCCAGAATGTGTTTGTGATACACTTAGGTTGTCATGGATCTCTGCATTTTCTCATTGTATGTATGTAAACATAATGCAGATTTGTAGTGAGATGCATTACAAACGCAGATTATGTTGTATCCAGATGTTCTTTTCTGCTTGGGGGGGGCGGGGAAGAGATACATTCATTCAACCGGTTAAAGGCGTCAGTATGCCTCAGATGAAGTGTTTGTTGGATTGTTAAAATGTCTCCTGTTCTGTAATGAGGCCGCATTGTGTGGGCAGGATCATGTGCAATATAAGCATACAGTGTCAGGGTGAAAGCAGGTCATTCTGTAAATCCTGTGACAGTTGGTATTGTGTTTTTCCCAATTTTAACAAGCCAGAGCAATAGTTATGGACTGTTCTGGTCACCTGTTCAATATTCATGCAACTTTTTGGTCTTCACCAACCCCAAAAGAAAAAATGTCTGCCTTTAGCGAGCCCAAGTGCTCCACTGTGTTCACACGGCTAGCACAGCTGTCTACTGTAGTTGAAAAAAGAGCTGAGAAGAGTGAACCAAAAATACTTTCGCCATAAGCTTACATTGGGAAGGGAGTGACTTTAAAACACTGGATGGATTTTTTTTAGCGTCACAGTCAGTGTAAGGCAAGTTACTGAGGAAGTGTAAAGGTTACTCTTTACTTATTACTCAGTTAAACACTTTCCACTTTAATACTTTTATTACTGTTCCACGTTATGTCTTCCCCAGCAACAAGCTTCTTTATATCATGTGCACTTTCCATCTCTCCACAACGGTGTCCTGCTCTGAAATCCAGTTTCTGTTTAATGCTGCTTCACTGGTAGTAGACACACATTTTCACCCATCATGCTGCAGTATCAGATGCTTTAATGATTAAAAACCATTGTTTCTGAGAAACTGAGAAATAATTTCCTTCCTCATCCTCGAGCTCTCTGGCCCGATGTGACCTGCCCTGACCTGCTCCACGTACACATCATTGTAAGACAGCCTAAGAAGGAGGAAAAAAACATCTCACTAATGCAGCATTATTTACTATAGTAACTTTAGTATTCGGTAGGATTCTGAAATTATAATGCCTTACACTAGTTACTTTGAAAAGTAATGCTATTATTTTAAAGGTGATCTGTGTAAAGGGTGGAAAAGAGAAGGATCTTAATTTTTTATGCCTAAACAAACTCTTTTCATGACAAAAAACAAAAACACAACACAATTTCATACAGTTTTACTTTGTTTATGTTTGGCAGACCCTGCCAACTTTCTTTTGAACAGCTTGTTCATTAAGTTATGGAAAAATAAATAAATAATTATAAATATGCATGAATATGTAGTGCTTTATCACCTCATTAATATTGTAAATATTAGAAATAAGAGTTTGAATTACATACTGTCCCTTTAATATAATACTGAGTTATGCATTTACTGTCCAACGCTGGTCACAACCCCAGCAAATTGTTTGTTTCAAGATCAGATTCATCCATTCGGCCCCACTTCTATTTGAAAGTGTAGGCGATCTGTGTCGTTAAAATTGTGTCATTCCCTTTCAAGTTACCAGCGTCAAACAGCAGCACTTCTCCAGCAGGAAGCAAAAAGGCGAGTTGCTGACTCGCAGCCTCAGTTGTTGCTTCAATCAGAGATGGTTTCAGCTTCCAGTCACACAGTTAAACACAACTACAGTTCAATGGTATTTTATGTCAGCGGGTCACGTGGAGGAAACACAGTACAGTATATGGCTTTGCTTTACTCTGGTGTCTCGTTCCATTTCCTGTACTATTGAGCCCATGTGTTCAAAGGATCAAAAGAAAAAAAATCAAGCCCACGAAGCTGCTGAAGGTTTTATGGCGTCTGATCTTTGCCTCATCTGTCTGCAGGAAAGGGTCTCTGATTCCCATCTCCAATATAAAAGAAAACATCACCATGTCCAACGCTGCTTTATTTAATCGCACAGAACAAAACACTCAGGCAGGAAGGTTGTTGTAAACCATCAGATGCCTGATGTAAGTGGAGATATTTCAAACAGTTCTTTGTGTTGTTTTTTTTGTATAAACCCGGCAGCAGAGACAAACAGTCAGAGAGATGATTCAACTCTTCATTAAACAGTGTTAGAATATCCCATTACATCAAAACATGACATCATTTGCTGTTACCCTGCTGAATGTTTTTACATCATGCTCGTGTTTTCGCGACTGAGCCGTCAGCTGATGTTTGTCTGTCTGACGAGACGAGGCATCAGGTTGCATATTTTGAATTTGCTCTGTTGTTTGCATGCTGAGAGGTGAGGAAAGAGGCGTCATTGTTTTTTGTTTTTTTTTAGTGGATTTAGATTTAAAATATTCCTTGAACTGATATGCATATGAATGTTTTTAGTGTTTGGTTTGATTTGCTGTCCTCCTGCATTTGAGCTCATCCTGTTCTGCCTGCAAAACTGAGGACTGAAGTTGCTAGAAACAAAAGAGAGAAATGTGAAAAAGAATCAGAAAAAAAGAGGATTTAAAAGCAAAAGTGGACATGCAGAGAGAGAGAGAGAGAGAGTGAAGGAGAGTTTAGTGTTTTATAGAAGCTTTAAGTCTGAGAGCTTTTCCTGGAGATCATTGTCTTGAAATGGAGACATCCGGAGGCCAAGGCATCTCTGTGTTTGACCAACGAACAAAACAGCCTCCCTCCTCCTCCTCCAATCACTGTCCAGGCCTCCTCTGCCCTTATTACATGGAGGCACAGGTGGCTGAGCTGCACGCTGTAAGAAATAATCCTCTTTCCCAAATGCTAACCAAGCACATGCATGCTCCCTGCAAGGTAAGATTAAGATGAGATTAATACGATTTCTACTTTCAGTCTTGTTACTTGTTCAGGAAGTTGATTAAAGTTCATACTTCATGTTCATACCGTGACAAACTGAAAGTAAAAGCGGCAGTAATAAATGGGCATTAATGACCCAGTATTGGATTGGAGCAAAAACTTACCTTTGAGTGCTTAAGTCATACCCCTACATTACTATTTTGGAAAAACTTTGTATTGTAGTGAATGGAGACAGTCAAAACATTTTTTGACCCTGCTTGAATTGTGTCTTGAACTTCACATATGATGTTTGTCAATTTTAAAGATCATTTTTCAAGTCAAGAAAGTCACGGTTTGTCATAGATAAAGTAGTATTTCATCTAGGTTTGTGTTAAACCGCTCAGTGAACTACATTGTCTCACTCAACGCCTGTCGCCAGCACAAACATGGTTGCCCACTTGACACAGAAGAGTTTAAAAAAACATATGAAAATCACAATAAATCTGCTCATATTGATAATTGCAGCTATGTGAAAGAAGAGTTTGTCAGTTCTGTGAGCTGCTAATACACAGGACCAGCTCGACACGGTTTAAGTAAAGTATTTATGATGACGTATGTTCACGGTCTTATATTTCATTTCATTAGTAAATCATCTTAAGTTGACAAATATTTGGGATCAAAAACACTTTTTCGCTGGTCTCTCTCCTGTCTCTATTATACACATTTTTTTTCTGAAATAAGGTCCCATGGGGCAAATGGGAAGGGGCGTGTCTTCTGAAGGTAAAGCAACAGCAGGTGTGTGTGTGTGTGTGTGTGTGTAAAGCCAGCTTTGCTCAGTATCTGTCTGTACAAAGCCAGCACTCACAACATCTGTCAGTACAATCAGCCGCACAGCAAGCGAATTTGTCTAATATTTGCTTGAAAAAAATATTCGAAAAAGGAACGCACAGCAAAGTTATTAGCAGACTGCACATGGCTAGCGGCCCCACCCTTGATTATGCATAACATCTTGAAAAATCTGTGTTGTCTGTCTTTAATTTGCAGCTTTATCATTGATGTGAGGAGCACAGCATCTAACCCACACCAGACTGCAGGGGAAGAAACATAATCAAAGCAGGAGGGCAGATCAGGCTGTCATCGACTCATTCCCCAGCATGCAGCAGGCCCATTTCCCATCAGCCATCAGTCAACGAGCCACTTTGCTGCTGACAGATGGGCAGGTAGGAAACACCAGCATGTGCCTCCTGTGCTACCTGATGGCTGTAGGTGTGTTGGATGTGTGTGCGTAGTTTTGACCGTTCATCGATCATTTCATCACTTTGTCTCATCAGTCATGTCTCGAGGTGTGTGTTTCCTCTGTGTGTGTGGATGTTTTGTCTCGGGGGTGTAAGTAAAGGACGTGAAGGTGTAGTTGTTTGTAATCCTACATCCTTTAACGTTCCAGTGTGGTTTTCAAGTGCAAAACATTTTTCTTTTCTTTTTGTGGGGAGATTTATCAATGACAACTTTAATGTTAGTGCACATATCAGATCACTAATAACAGTTTTTCAAGACCTGCATAAGCGGGACACAGAATTTAACCACCATAGTTATTTCTCCATGAAAATGTTCAACTAAAGTTCTGAAGTATTAGCTAAATAAAACTTTTAAACAGGTCAAGTTATCAAGTCAGCCTAGTTGGAATACAAACTGAAAAGGACAGACAGGAGGGATGAAACGACAAATTGTGTTGCTTGATGCTCTTTTTTTGTTGCCACATCTGTAGAATTGGACCAGTATCGGACTGACTCAATGTTCCTTTCCATTTGGTTGAGAGGTGCGATGATGAAGGAACTCTATTCACCGAATTCGAAGTCCCCGTTCACCCCAGTGTTATTCGTCATGTTTACAAATGATCAAGTAAAAAAGAGACAGCTCATCTCGTTTGATGTAAGTTTTATAGATATCAGCCTACAACTTTTTAAAACATCTGTACAGTGTATCCACCTCCGATTTTGTCCATTTTGTCGCTTTCTTTGTGTTAAAAGCCGTTTTTTAGTATGACAGCTTCGCTAGTGTAAACACCAGGTTCAACCGGAAGAGTAAAACCGACTACCGCTATGAACCATGGGTAGACTCGCGAAGTCAGGAATAAGGTGGATGGGTGGCAAAATCCACTGTTTGACTCTTTTGCCTGCTGAATGGAGGAGTAATGTAACGTTAATGTTTCTTAACCTGAGTGAAGAAAATAGTGCGTGTTGTTGGCAAATTGTTTGTGGCACAAACACACTTGAGTCAAATGTCCCCAATCTGTATATATTAGTGTTAGTTAGTTTGGTAGCGTCCAGGTCACTGGGCTTGTTTAACAAAATGGGCACACTTCAGCTCCACCCACGCTCCACAGATCCTTTTTTGATTGGCTGGGAGTTTGGCGGAGTCAGGTACTGCCAAGATGCTAATGGCTGGTAATGTCCACTTTGAGCTTCATTCCGGCTCTTCAGAAATCGCTTTGCCTTTGTCCACTCTATTATACAGTCAATGTTTACCGCCGCTTAAATCCCCAGTGAAATGAAATGTGAAAAAACTCAAGGTTTACAGAGGGGCTTGGATATCAACGGGTTCAGTTAAGACGAGCAACTTAAGAAACCTGCAGGCGCCGCGCTACTGAAAGGCAAACAAAAAATGATGTAGTCTAGCTGAATGGTGACTTCTGATGTTCACAACTTCCCTAAACTAAACAGAACAGAATCAGACTTTGGCACCATGCCCCCACCTCTCTTAAGCCTTCTCAAAAGGGTGTCTTCACACCCTGACTGACTTGAGGGGAGGGGGGGCCCAAGCTGCTCTCACTCATTAATTAAGACCCAGTCTCCATAACCATAGGTGATCTGAAGCCACTGTGATCAGTCCAGAGGGACCTTTAAAGTCAGCTAAAACAAAAAAAGACAGCAAGTCCTACAAAATGGGGCTGCCTTATCGCATGAGATGTTTACATTATTTTGTCTATGCCCTGTAAATTCTGTACATTACTTCGATGGCCATATCAGTAAGAGAGAGAGAAAGAGGGAGAGAGAGAGACACACATAGCGTGAGAAAGAGAGAGAGAGCGTTCCTTTTTTTCTCTTTGGGTTTTTCAGCCGTCTGCTGCAGGTGGCCGGGTGGTCGGGTTACAAAAAGTGAAAGCACACACACCCACACGCATGCACACACACACAAACACACACACACACAATCTCCTTCCATGACATCTGAAAATTCCTATGGATTACTTCTACTTTTTGTGACAGATGGAAAAAATTGCGTGTGTGTGTGTGTGTGTCAGAGCAGCTGGGAGCACGAGGTAAAACCTGTAGCTGACCAACCAACAGGCCACTAGGACAGTCAGACACCTGTTTGAACCCCCACCCCTCCCCCCCACACCCCCCTCAGCCTCCTCTCCTCCCCCGGACACTTGATATGTGGGAGTTGAGGGGTGGGGGGTGAGACAGAAACAGATAGAGGAGGAAGGGGAGAAAGGGAGAAACAGCTGGATCAACTGAATGTTTCCGTTTTCTGTTTCCTGTCTCAGATTTGACTGGTTCCAGCAGAGAACCGAGAGCCTTAAAGGGGCGATCAGTAACATTTTAACTTCTGGCCAACGCTAAATTGTTGATGATTAACACTGACATGCTGTGATTGATTTATTTTACCAGATGCTAAGGAGAATAGTGGAAGTGGAAAATAGCATAAACACATGTTAATGTACTTACCGTTACTTAATGTTGCTTTCCGCCACTGCTCTCTAAATTTAAGCAAAATATTTTCTATTGAATGTTGACTGAAATCAAACAAATACCAAAGAAATTCAAACTGACAGCACCCTAGTAAATAAAGGAAACAAATGTTTTGGGTATGAATTGAAATGACCATCAACAAATGTTGATGAGGTTAGCACCTCCGCTTCACCCTCCACACACACTCATAGCCATCCGTAGATACTTGCACATACACTCCCACTCTCCGGCTGTCTCCTCTCTGAGCTACGGTAGTTGTATTAACGGCCGTTCAGCCTCTGCTTCACATTGAGAGGATCAAAGCCAGGAGGGGGGGGGGGCAATAAGGCTGTAATGTGTTTCCACAGGGGAGTCCTCTGCCTGGGAAAGTGCAATAGGTTAGAATATCAATGAGACGTGCCTGAGAGCGTAACCGCTCACCTGTTGTCTGACTGCGGCTTTGGCACTGTTTCTCTGTGGTCAGGAGGCCGAGTCAGCTTCCTCTAAACTCTGTCCGTCCCGTGTTTCCCAGCAAACATTTTGACACCAAATAAATCACGGAGACGACTCACACCAACACTGAACAGCCAAGTAAGGAGCAAGTCCCTGTGAGAAAGCTTCATGTTAACATCCACAGGCAGAAAACAAATTAAGCTGACTTTGTGTTTCAGAGGTTTTTCTTTAAAGCGCTGGCATTGTCATGTTTCATGTTTTACGAACACGGCGTACACATCATGGACACTGCTTATCGCTACATCCAGAGATTGCTCTGATTGATTTCCTTTTTTTCTTTTTTCTTTTTTTTTTATCTTTTTACTGTTCTCAATCTGTTTATCTGTTTCTGATCAATCTTACGTGACGTCTTCTTTTTTATCATTCTTTCATTGCAGACCAGCAGGTTTAGTGCCATTCGTTCCAGAGAAGGACAAACTTTGTTTGTCATGTGAGCTGGATGAAATTAAGAATGAGCTTCATCTCTTGCTTTGCTATCAATGACAATGTACTTTTTTTTAAAACTAAAATGTCCTTTATGTATGCTGAAAGAGAGAAAGGAGAGGGAGCAGAATGCTTTGTTGAAGAGCGAGCTGCAACATAATTTGTAATTTCATGATGAAAAGTAACTGTTTGACCACTGCAACAGTATCTTTGGTGTCTTGTGAATCCACGGAGGTTAGACACTTTTCGTACGATACAAAAATAAAAGGGTATTCTTTTTTTAGTTTCACTTTCTTCAGTCTGATTTTGCCTTTATTGCTCTAAATAATTTCATTTGTATGTACTCATGTTGACACTTGTGTTTTGCCCTCTTGTTTAAACTTTCCTTAGTCCTGGGCATTGTTCCTGTTTATCCTGCTAAGCTTCCTGTATTTGCGTTGCCTTTCGAAGCACCATGTAAACTCTGTTTTGAACGGTGCGTGTTAATTTATATAAGTGGGTGCAATTTTTTTAGATGATATGCAAATGTTGTGCTCACAGTTTGTTTCTGCTCCCACAAGTAGGCCGGTTATTGTAATTTTTTTTGTTGATACTTCTTTGAACGTGCTACTGCCACCTCTTAAGTACAGCTGAAATTAAATAGGGGTGATTATCTTCTCTGTTCGCACATTTCAAATAAACTTTTGTCTGCTCAAGTTTCAAAACATGAAATGTGTTGGTATTAACCGTGAAATTAGGGGGGAAAAGAATCAGAATCAAGAATCCCAGTGTTTTTTCGTTTGTAAAAAAAGAATTTGTTCAATCATAATTACCAACCTTTTCCTCTCGACTATTAGCCTTAAATGAAAGTGAAAACAGTGAGTCAGAGAAGGAGGTTTCCAGATTCATACAGAACAATGAGATCCTTTCAGCGGGCTGCAGGTCGGAGCTCGGAGAATCTCTGTACACACTGCGCTGAAATGAATCCCCGTCTGAATCCAACACCTCTGTTTTGGCTGACCTCTGGCCGTTTAAGCAGGCACGGGTCATTGCCCTCCCCCTCGCAGGATGATGGTGTGCGGATGTCCGCTCGCTGTGCCGAGCATCTCTCCCTCACCTGGGGGGGTGGAGGGGACGAGGTTCCAGGAAGCAGGATTACACAGTTATCCAGATACCTCAGGAAGCTTTTATTTGGGTTAAAGACATTTCTGCTTTACAAAACCTGGATGACAATGTAGACACTACATGGGAAAAAAATATGAATAAAACCCAGGAAAACCACATTTAATCTAATTTTGGAGATTTTTCATGAGAAGAAAATGACTGATTGGAGTTATCAATAAGTTATCAGCAAAACAGTAACAGGTTAACAAATCAATGAGAAAACAGGTTTGAAACCTGCCTGCTCACATGTGGAGTCAATAAAGCTTCGTTTGAAGGAGTTCCTGAGAATTAAGTCATACCAACTAGAGAACAGAACAGTTTGACGATGCTCAAAATGAATTTAACGATTCACTTTGAGCAATTACGATTTTTTTCCAGAACTTACTACACATCTCCACCTCTCCTTCAGAGTCATGCTCATGAAGGGTTTTTGTGTTTCAAATCAAGAGGGATAAAGGAGCATGTTGGGCCTCAGAGCCTCGCTCGGGGGTTTTAAGAATGAAGGGATCTTTGCCTTTGGTGCTGGTAATCAGCGGCTTCTCCCGTTTCCCCTCAGCACAAAAACCTCTTCTGTCTGCCTCTGTTACTCTTCGAGGGAGAGTTTTCACCTCCCTGGGGCGAGACTGAGCCACCTGTAAGGCTGGATTTAAACGACAGGAGGAAGGCGCTGCTTTCTTTCCAGCTTTACCAGCATTGGTAGATGGTCAGCTCGCATCTGTGTTTCAGTTTAGCTGCTCCTTTGATTTCCTTCAACACGATCTGAGAGTTTAAAAAAAAAAAAAAAAGTGAGAACTAAACACAAGTTTTAAAGGACCATCTTTATTTGTGATCTGAATCTATTGTAGTTTTTATTCTAAAGATTTTGGGGAAAGAAGTCACTTCCCATTCATATGAATCTTGTTTACACAGATAAAAAGCATCCCTCTCCTACAGAGCCATATGTGAGAGAGCAATACATTTTAAACAGGTTGTGAAGCCACTCAGCTTCCCTGAAGCCCCTCTGATAAGAGGCTTATGTCCCCCTGCAAAGAAGAGGTGGAAGTGAAGGATGAGGAGAGGAAGGGAGGGCAGGAAGGATGAGGGAATCCCTGATGCTCGGCTCCTCAGGAGATCACAGGACTCAGAGCGGGTTTTCCGGAAATCAGAGGTGAGAGGAACAGTGAGTATCACTTGAGGGAGGGAGTTTTTGTGTTGTGTCGCAGTCGAATGATAATGTTGGTGATTGAGTGACACATAAATAAGGTTTCCAAACAAACATTCACAAAAACTGTACTTGCTAACAAATGTATTAACCACGGCAGATGAGAAAGGTGCCAAGCCAATGACACTGTTCAAAACTGTGTTTAATATAGTAATATTTTAATAGCGTAAGTGAGCAACTATGAGATATTTTTTAAGGAGACCGTGGGATTTCTTAAGTTGGTTTTTGGTGTTGTCCAAACCCTAAACCTAACCAGATCATAAACACAGTATTGTCCATACATAAGTCCCACAGAGGAATGTAAAGTGTCAGCATATCTATGGTTTGTAGCAAGAAAAAAAAAAAAATATATATATATATTGGTGATTTGAGAAGTATTGCAGGAACGTCCTGATCACGTTCACACTGTTACACACCTGGAAGCTGCTCAGTACTACCACAGTCTGAGCAGTTGGGGTTAACGGCCTTGCTCAAGGGCACTCTGTGGTGGCAACAAGGAAGGGGGGAAAATAGCTGCTTTTCAACCCAGGTTTAACCCACCGGTCCAGGGACTTGAATAGGCGTCACAAGCTTGCTTCTCAAACCTTTAGGCCAGAATTGACCCTTAATGTGTTTCTCTCCTCAGCCTCAGCTTCCCTTTGTGTCGTGTGTTCTTAATGAGTACAACAATGCTGTAAACATAATCATATCAAAGCTCTATGTATAAAGTAAATAGTTATTATTAGCATTTTGCTGACAAAACCTAAATAGTTACAGGAAAAAAAGTGTATTTCATTTAAGAAGTTGCATTAAGTGAGCATGCTCACAATGCTGGTGTTAGCATGTAGCTAAATTCACTACATGTCATATTTAAATGAATGCTGAGTTTCATGGATGAATCAAACACCATCTAAATGTATTTTTCAAATGTTTATAATGAGCTCAAAATTTTTGATGCAAGAAAACAAACTTATTTGGTTTTGGCTACTTAGATTATTAGGTTTGAATGAGGATTAATGCCCCCTGTCTCCTTGTATGAACCAATAAATGTGATCTCCGACCTCAAAAGTAGGCAACAACAGGAAACGCGGATCCTTTCTCGCTGTAGTCATAGCGTTGCACCAACATTAATATCTGATTAACCTGGATTTCAAACTGATAAACTGATACCACTGACTGTTGAGAGAAGAGCACGGAGCAACTTTAACCTTGTCTTGATCTGATGTGTTTGGCCCTCTCCTGCCCCCCTTCCCTCCTCTGTCAGTAAGCCTTAACATTTTACTCTTTAGCTTTCACCGTCGGGGCATCCTTTATGCTCTACTCCTTCGGGGACAAGCTGTGTGCTGAGGTGCGGACAAACAGAAATCCGGCGACAGTCAGACAGAGGGTTGAGATGTCAGACAGAAAGCTGCGCAGACCAGCCGACAGTCAGGCGGTCAGACGGTTGGGACGGCAGACAGGCTGGCGGTGGGCGTCTCTCCGTTAACGAGGCCTGACAGCTTCCATGCAGGCTCATGCGACAGTGAAAGGGAGGATTGGGTCAGATTCAGACTGTTTGATGTCGGGGTGGCGCTCGCGTTTGAAGGCACCGCTCATTTTGCCTGTGTTTGCTTTTTTAAGCCCTGTTGTGTCAGACTGACTGAGCTGCCCGGTCCTGGGGCAGGCGGACCCTTCCAGTAACTCACAATGTCGGTGAAAAACAAACCACCTGATATTTGGCCTCCACAACCTGCAAACTGATACCTACACCACTTGTTTGGATTGTTAGGTTACCTAACCTGCCCTTATTTCTGGTACATACAAGAGTTTCATTCTTTACTGTGCAGCTTGAAGGGTCTGTCATTTTTAAAAAAAACAACATTTTGTGGTGTAAGCCAGGAAATCCTGGGTTGGCGTGCCGGCCTGGATGCCGTGTCCATTGTCTGGCCACTTGTTCACTGCTCCCATTGATGCTCTTCATCCAGCTGTAAAATGTGGTGTGGTGCTGAAATGTGTGTGTGTGTGTTTGTGTGTGCATGTGGGCGGAGGTGGTGCAGGGGGCGGTGGGGCGGATGCAGTCCCACACTGAAAACAAGATGTCACCCCCCTCAGATGGGTCAGTAATGGGGTAAGAGTGCAGCAGCGTTGGCACTGGAGGGATAAAAAACATGCCGTGTTTGCTTCCTGTGTGCTTCCTCTGCACTGTATCCTCCCCCCCCCCCCCCCTCTGCTGGCCGGAGCTATAGGTTTTCATGGTGCATTTCCCCTCTTCCACCGTGGACGTTCTTCACTGTTTAACAAGGGGGGGCAGATTAGCATAACAGCCTCCACAGGAACGCTGTCAGCATTAAAACACACTTCCTCTGGAAGTGGTTTTCTGCATAATCTGTTCCTCCCACCACCACCACCACCAAGCCCAGTGTAGAAAACTGTAACAACACTCCCTCTGTAGCCCTTTATTTCCATTTTCCCTTTATCTGTTTTTTTTCTTTTTGTTTTCTGTCAGCAACATCTGGCTCCTCATTATGTACGTCACCAAGTATGTCACCAAAATCATGATGAAGAAAATTATATTGGTTGGATAATCAAGATAATTATAGTTTATTTCAACTTGGGTGTTATTTTAATTATCCTTTTCTATTAGTTGTTATAAAATTGCATTCACAATAGTAATAACTGAGATCCAGGAGTGCACCAACATCTAATGGGGAATCAAACCAGAGATATAAGGCAAACTGTAAAGAAGCCAGCAGTTTATTCAGAGTATCTGAAGTATGTGATTTTGTGGTGTGCAAAAGTCATTGCACCTGAAAACTTTCTGATAACCCATAACTGCACTTGACCACACTGATTACAGCAGTTAAACAGTCATACTTGGAAGTGGACAGCCCTTCATTTGTAGTTACACCTCTAGCATGATTTTATGCAACCTCCAGCAGGATCAAGACACTGGGATTCCTGCCAAATGTGCAACCAAGTGTTTCAACTTGAAAGTTGCAGAAGTTCCCATAAATGTGTGGCATTTGGAGGTTGCTTTGCTTTCGCTCTTCTGTCCAGTTTATCCCAAACCAAATCCCACGTTTTCAAGCTTACCATCTTGTTCTTTTTTCCCTAAGGTAGTTCTAGCGTAGCTTGGACTTACAATTTGGGTCATTATCTTGTTGTAGGATGAACCCCTGACCAACTAGGCACATACCAGACGGAACTGCATGGCGCTGCAGAATGCTGTGGTAGCCGTTTTGGTTCAGGGTGCTTTTCATTACAAGTCACCGTCCCTGGATCCAGCAAAACAGCCCCAGACCATCCCGCTTTCTCCTCCAAGTTTGACTGTTGATGTCACACACTGTGGACAATACTGTTCAAATAATGCTCACAAGGGTATGGTATCACAGTGTGTTCCAACGCTACTTTTATGCAGACAGAGGGGGTTTTAAGTAATCTAGACAAGTTGGGACATCTGTAGGAATTGGTATCACCAACCTCACAATCACAATGCCTTAATGGGCTTTACAATCTGTACATTGAATGACATCCTTTGTCCTTAGATGCTCAATTTAAGTGATGAAAAACTTGCCATGTTGATGGAAAAAAATAAACTTTTAACATGGGGGAAAAATAAATGGAAGTAAAGAAGGAAGAGCAACAGAAATCCCTCTCCCAGGTCATGACAGACTATGTGATCCTGCAATTTAAACTGCTTAATTGCATGTATTTAAAATCAATACAGCACTTTATCCACATTATAGTCTACACAATTACACAAATGTATCTCAATTCTCTCACAGATTTAATGGATATGTTTGGAATAGGAAATCATTATTGGAAAGTTTTCCTCCACAGCTCTTCTCTTCAAACAATCTACCACTAAACACGTCATATTTACCCCACAACATCCTGCCTGTGCTTGTGTTTTCGGCTGTTAAAAGATTGAAGAGGTGACTCAAAGGAAAGTGAGATTTGTTACTATTAACAGACACTCACATTTTATTTTTATTTGGTGGAGTTTGTGTGCCCACCAAGCATGAAGCCCAAAACCACATTTAACAGCAAAACCCAGGAAAAACAAAGCCAACAAAAACACAAGATGTGAGCACATCCTTTGTTCCCCAGATATTTGAGGCACAAAATTCCAGCTCCTCCACATTCCACCACGAACCCATCCGGAGGATAATAAGACCGACTCTTCCGATTAAAGAAAAAAAACTTGTTTTCCTTGCAGAGTCATCCATATTCTCACGTTCCCACATCCGGATCAGGAAGCAGTTTTGAGCACAAGGAACAGGTGGATCCACAGCACAGTCAGCTGGAGACTCTCTTACAGCCTGAACATACGTTACTGAAGAGCAGAGCAGTCAGCAAAAGAAATATATTTTTCCTATATGTATGCATGTCCAATATTTCAGCGTTCTAGTATTCTTTATATTATTTGTGTAAATTAATTAATCTATTCCCCTTTAATTACACATTAACTGACAAAAGATTTGACACAGACTTAAGATTAAAATTGGTTTCATTTTCATATGTATTAAAACATGTATTTTATACATCTACTTTCAATGTAAATGATGAATAACATGTTATATTATCTATACAGTATATATACAAATATACCAATTATCATAAGTAGTAAAAATATGACAAAGGTACAGTATGTTATTTAGTAATATTTACAGATATGTTAAACAATAGATTATTATAGAAACATTATGTATTACTTTTGTTTTACCCCAATTACATATAATTATATTACACTGAGATAACATTATAGTTTGTTGTAAAATAATACAATATATTGGCATTTATTTATTTATTTATTTATTTATTCATTCACCCCGCGACCCTACAGAGGATTAAGCGGCGTACATATAATGTACAGATAATGGATGGATGGATATTTATTCATTCATTTATTTATTTATTTATTTATTTATTTTTTCAGTGTATGTCAATGTGCTTGTTCTATTCCAAAACTGGAGGTTCAAGGTAGGTCCCAGTATAAATGTGAGGGCTCATAAGATAATAAGAAATAGTGATATATTTATGTTATGTCATTTTTGTTATTCTAAAACATTGTTGATCTCTTGAAAGGTGCAGTATCGAACACTGTCTGCCTGTCAAATTTGTACTCCAACCAAATCGGGGCAGCATATCACCAGAGTAACTGCTAACTGCTGCTAACTGTAGCTAGCTAGACCAGTCAGCTGTGGTACAGCTAGCGGTCCTATTGGTTGACCCTGCCCGGACTGGGAGCTCGGACCACAAGTAGAATGTTGTCTACTGTGTCATCTCTTGCAGTATAAAGTAGGTAGGAGCTAGCCAGTTAGCTTGCGAACTTCTTTGCAAATTATGTTGATATTTTTTAATGTTTTAAAGTAAAACTCATCTGACGTAATCATCTAAGACTTTTAATTACCGAGTCGGGATTTCAACTGTGTGTATATATATATATATATATATATATATATATATATATATATATATAGAGAGAGAGAGAGAGAGAGAGAGAGAGAGAGAGAGAGAGAGAGAGAGCTTCTTTCTTTTGTCTGTTTCAATAAATCAGTCGTACTCTTACAATTTCTATCTGTGAACCTGTTGCTTCGGTGTTTGCTTTCACAAAACTAGACAAACTAACTTGCTAAAAATAGCAACAGTGACTAAATGTGGTTTCTGACCACTTATGGAACAGGGTCATCTCAAGTGTACTAAGCTCTGACTCCTAACTTCTAAGGTAATCTTAACACACCATTAGCATTGTCATTATGAGCCTGTCCTAACATTAGCATTTAGCTATGCCTCGGTAGATGCTGGCTGTAGACTCTTGGTTCTCTACTTTTCTCAATTTACCCCAAAATAGAACTCACCAACAGCTTAATAGAGTAGATTAAATTGAGACAGAGTGGATTAGAGTAGAATAAAAGTGAGTAAAGCCATACTGAGCAGGAAGGTAGCTTTGTAGAGCTTAATTGACTAATTTAATTGAGTTGATTTGTTGAACCTAGGGACAGAAAATAATGTGTCATCCTAATAGAGAATGCTAGAGCACAGCAGAAAAAGAACAAGAAAATGACGATAGAAAAGGTGCACAAATCCATATGCTCACATTAATAAAAACACATGTAAAGCATACTCTCTCTTTCATGCACACACATGCACACACACACACACCTGGAGTGGACAGACAGCACAGCGTGCCAGGACTTGAGAGGAAACAGAGAAATGGTCCAAGTGCATATTTAGGATTTCAGGTCAGGTTTCAGCCTCTCGGCCTTGCAACACCGGATAGATTTGATTACAGCAACAACCACGGGCCAAATCTAATTAGCACATTATTCACAGCAGGATGTCAGCCTTGTGTTTCAGCATGAGCCACGATGTCTATATACTATTTCGTGGTCAACAGGAGGAAGTTGGAGGAAGAAGCCTCTAATTGTTTGTACTGAAGTGAGATGGAAATATACACAGTGAGAAAACCAGATGAATGTGGATGTGAAAGATTACATCATAGAAACAGAGCTGAAAACATTAAAATTTCACTTTAATATGCTGTTCACTGTAACTAATTATCTTTAAATACAGAAAAGCTAAGAAAATAAAAGCTAAATAACAAACAAGTAAGACATTCAAAATGTTCAGAGATAATATTCATTGTCTTTTACTCAATTGATACCTAATTGACCGATCCAAGCTTTAGGAGTGTTTATTAGATAGTTTCTTGGTGGCAGTATAGCTTCAAGAAGTCGACAACAAGGACTACAGTACGTGATCGAAGGACGTAATCACAATTTCAAGTTTTATGAACACAAAAGGACTCGCTCCCAAACCTTTTTGCCCAGATCAGAGATGACGCAGCACAGCCGCACAGCATAACCACTCTAGTGTTTGGGTGGTCCAGGCATCACTCATCGGAAGTGACCAGCTAACGAAAGTCCAACTCAAGCAGTTAAGTCAAGCCACGGGGCTCTAAGTGAACAATGAACAAAACCAAATCCCTCACAGATCCTCATAATGTTTCGATTCTGTGATGCAACTTTCCTTTTCTTTGCAGCCTTTCAGTCAGGATATGGACAAGTCAAGCAGTAAAGCCACACCACTGTGCTCAGTGAGATAAGTCTAAGCCCCATTCACAAACTCTCAGCCTGTCAGTTCTGTGATGGAAACTTCCTCTTTGCATCTGTGTTTTATATGGTGCTGCAGCTACATGCTTTCTCCGGTCCTAATAATCTGTACTATACACTGCAGGCCGCAGATGTCCACCTACTCTGGTCTCACCTTCACGTATATGGAATATTTGACACCGAGTTGAGACATTTCCAGTGAAGCTAAAAAGGACATTCACTTCAGGTTGCTTGTAAGTCTCTTATGCTGTGTTTCTACCGTACGTTACGGGTGATGTTGCACTGCGGGCTTGAGTGGAGGGTGATCACCCTGGCAGGTATCTGCGTAAAGCAGCAGCAAGCATTATCTACTGAACATGCGTGCTGATTGTCTAAAACATTCATGCCAGTGAAATGTATAAATACCTTAGACCTCTGTCTGCAATCAGATTAAAGCATTTTTGTTTGTTTTTTCCATTATGGAGAATATTCTAAAAATGAGAAAACTGCTGAAATCCACAAGTTTGCACGTGCCACTTAAAAACAAATCTGTTCTTACCTGAGGGCCATTGATTACTTTTCCAAGCGTCAAACAGATGGAAGCTGTTTTTATGTTTCGGACAATGCGTCATGAAACACTATGAATTCACATGAGGGGAAAGTTGTGCTTCACATCCAGACTGAATTCATCAGTAACCAGAAAATTAGCGCCTGGTCAAACCCTCGATCCTGAGTCAGCTTCCTTCGCTTGCACTGCCCAGGTCCGAGCCTCTGGGGACATGTGACCTCCGTGCTTGTCAAAGGTCAAACACACCATACTCACCTTTCTCAGGCTGTCACAGCAGGAGGAGGAGAGAGGAGAGGCCTGTTAGAACCCACGGTGGCAGAATAAAGCGCAAACATTGCATACATTTTATATTCAGTGTCGTATCTTATATCTCATAAGTCTGAAGCAAAAACCCCATGTCAACAAATCCTGTGAACCTCATGAAACACAAAATAAAGATATATCAGATATATCAGATATATGTGCGTCCTTGTCTCCTGCCCCACCTCACCCTAACTCTAACCCTGAAAATTAAGACTATGGTTATAGTTAATCTCAGTAACTAATACTAATTTGTTTCATATTCCATCCATCCATTAT